>PVIY010035307.1:0-26417 GCA_004026745.1 Myrmecophaga tridactyla
TGTATCCGAGCCTGTTTGTTCCCAGAAAGGCTGGTGGAGTCTGTAGGTGCCCAGAGCGCACATTCAAGAGGTGGGAAAGGGCAGGAAAAATCAATTTGTGAGGGCTCCACTGCTGAGAGGAATCTGGGATGGAATTATAGCCCTGGAGGGGTGGGGCAAGAGGTTGCAGAAGCCAAACCAAATACTTTGATTCTTCTAGTTGTATGGCAAGCAAATAGTTCTTTTCAGTTTGGCTCATCCTGAATCATCCTACTTGCTGGGCTCCACTAAGGCCATCACCCCATCCTTTCCCATCTATCACAAGATTCTCACTGGAGACAGAGCCTCAGTTTAATGTCCCCAGATGCTCTCCATTAATTACACATGATCACTGATTTTAGGCTTCTTTAGAAGGGCAAAAAACTTTTTAGCCTCTTCATCTGATTTCTTTTCCTTTCCAAACTTCCAAACAGGAGTCTAGGAAGTTTTTTGTTATCACCTTCCTGGGAGCCATCGTGTGGATAGCCATGTTCTCATACCTCATGGTGTGGTGGGCTCACCAGGTGAGTGAATGACAGGAAATAAGTCCTGCAATCAGCAGGTCCCAAGAATATTACCCCCTCGTCAGGATGAATTTCAAGGACTCAAGGAATGGGAAGGACCAAATGAATTTGTACAGTCTCTATACTGTAAAAGCTTAAAAGTAGACTTTATTCCCATGAATGGTGATTTACAAGTGTGGTTTCCTGTCTTATATTCACAGTGTAGAATGGGAGGCACTTCAGTCTGGTCCCAGCTGACCATATCTAGCCTCATTCCCTGCTTTCTCCATCATGCACAGCACCCCCACCCCCCACCTCCACCCCTGCAGCAGCTGGTGAAATTCTCATTCTTCAAGAGCCAGCTCAGTCAGCATTGGCTCTTCTTGGGCATTTCCCCCAGGCAGACCTAATCAGTCTTACTTTGAGCACCCATGGCTTTTCTGATCTACCTGAGGTGTTGCACTAAGTCCTGAACTGTAATTGCTTTCAAGCTTTTCTCCCTAAGTTGGCTGAGTTAGGGACTGTATTGTACTGTTCATATTTCTGTCTCTAGCCTCTTAGTTCCTGGTACAGAGAAGGTGTCCATGTTTTCTAGAAATTAAGATGTTGACATGAATAGATCTTTGGAGGGGTAGTTCTTTTGGTAAGGTGGAAATGTTGTAGTTGGAATGACAGTGAGAGGAAGGGTAACTCTATTGCATACGGACTTTTAGTCCAAATAAGAAAAGCAGAGTAGTGTGGTTCCCTGCAGCCTGCAGCAGGGGCTCCATTCTTTTTTGTCTGTTTGTTTTTTTGGGGGTGCTCCATTCTTTCTCTCTGTGACTTATCTTCCTAGCACCCAATTCCACCCATCACCCTCCTTCACCCAGGCTGAGGGAGTGCATTGAGCTCTTTAGAAGGTGCTGTGTCTGCGCAAAGTAGTATGTGATGAGCCTCAAGTTTCTGAGCTGCTGACATGGTTTGTCGTTACTGTTGCTGTTTACCAGGTTGGTGAAACAATAGGGATTTCCGAAGAGATTATGGGTTTGACAATCCTAGCAGCGGGCACATCAATTCCTGATCTCATCACTAGTGTGATTGTGGCTCGGAAAGGCTTTGGCGACATGGCTGTGTCAAGTTCTGTGGGCAGTAACATATTTGATATTACTGTGGGGTAAGTGGTGATATACTTTCCAAGGCACATTAAGTATGACTGGAAAGCAATGCATTTGGCTCTGGGTTTTCTGCTTCATTCATTATGCAGGGGATAAAAGGGCATTTATTTTATTAGTTTCTTCAAAGCAACAAAGTATTTTCCATGCATCACAACCAGATGCTATGACAGGACTAAAATGCTGCCTGAAATGTGACTAGAAGTTATAGATGAATTGAAAAATGAAGTACATTAAATTCCATTACCAAACCCAGTCAAATGCTCTGCTCACTGACCTCCAAGATGGTAAAGGTGGGGTCAGAAGGGTCAAAGACTCAATCTCATTTCCTGATACTCCTGCTTGTCTCTATTTGGGCTCCTGCCAACTCAGTGGCTCTAAAAAGGCATTTTGCGTAAATAGGCAAATGCCTCATCTTCCCTGACCGTCCTCACATTCCTCCTCCCAACCTCGTCTGAGCAGAGCATCTGGGCTGTTCGCACTTCTTCAGTCACGTCCTGAAACTGAGTGGTGGTTTTGGTTCCTTTAGTTTGAATCTGTGTATGGGGAGTGGAGAATAGAGGGGGCAAATGCGAGGGAGTTGAAAAGGGCATAGAAGAGTCCTGATCACAAAAGAATTGAAAGAAATGCTATCCCAAGCTAGGCCTTAAAGTAAAACCTTAGAGGCCAACAAATCTGATACCTAGGTTAGTCAGAAGTTATAAAGAATGCAGAAAAAAAGAGCTCAGACCCAGAAAACTTCAGTTTTAATTTAGGCTCTCCTAGTTATTAGCTATGAGTTCTTGGGCAAGTAATTTAATTTCCGTGAACCTTGGTTTCTCATCTGTGAACTGGACCTAATGCTTTGTAACTGTAAAATATCATTTAAATATATAAGATTGCATTAACTTTCAGAATATTCATGTTATTTCTTTAATCTCGCAGCTTGCCCTTTCCTTGGTTGCTTTTCTCTCTTATCAATGGATTACAGCCTGTTCCAGTCAGCAGCAATGGCTTGTTTTGTGCAATTGTTTTGCTCTTTCTCATGCTCCTGTTTGTGATCTCTTCAATTGCATTGTGCAAATGGAGAATGAACAAGATCCTGGGCTTCCTAATGTTCCTCCTTTACTTTGTGTTCCTGATAATCAGTGTGATGTTAGAAGATCGAATCATAGCCTGTCCTGTATCTGTTTGAGTCAAAGTCACTGTTGCTCACAGTGGACACATATCAGAAGACCATGCCAGAAGTTATTATACCTCTTGTTACATTAATGCAAGAATGAACATGATCTGGGAGAATGGACTAAGCAGCCCAGAGCTTCTGTTGTGTGATCCAGGACTGACCTTTATCGTTGAAAACACCTGGTAGCTCAATGTGGATTAAGAATCCCACCCTAGAGGGGTGGAGTGCCTCCTCCTGACTCATGCAAACAACCATCATGTGGGGACCAGTAGAGAGACCTCTGGAGCCAGAGGGTTTTCTAAATGAGTAATAACTGGGGTGAGGATTGGGACAGGCACAGCAGACAAGCACCCACCCTCACTGTTTCTTCATCGTTCCTGAAGGGCTGCTGGTCCAAAAGATGCAGACATGGCCTATATCTCACCCTCCTGGTCCTACCCAGAGCACACGTTGAAATTTACTGTCTCCTCTTTTTCTGTTCAGAATGTGAGAGTCTATGTCAGGGTTTCAGTTTAAGGAGCTAAGACTGGGAAAAAGGAAGTATATGAAGAATCAACTATCATTCCACACTGTGGTCCGATAAAATGTGTACCAATATTTTTTAGTTAAAAGGACACTGAAATGTGAAATTAAAATAGGAAGCAACCCTATTAAGGGCAATTTAAAAATATGACCTTATTAGTGGTCACCTTGAGGGATTAGACATCCTAACAAAGCTGCCCTGGCCCTGCCCCTCTAGCATGTTCTTGTCCAGCAGTGACTGTTCTTGCCACTAGTGAGTGAGAAGGCAGATTATTTTAAAAGGAGTCCAAAGGAGCTCAAGTAATTGCAGATTATGATGGTAAATATGTCTTTAATATAAACTAAGAAATGACTCATTGAAGATGGGAAGATAGTGGGCTAGATATGATGTGGAAAAACAAATCAACATTTTAGTGTTGAAAGGTTGAGGTATTCAGAGAATTTCAATTTCCAATGGGAACACAGTGAGGCTTTCAAATTATAATCCATCTTTGGAGACCAACTAGTTAATTAAACTAATGGCCTTACTATACCAGGATTTCTATTTTTTGGAAATAACTTTTATTTGAGCTCAATAAATTGTCAGACCCAATGATATTTTACTTTTATACATGGATGGGCTCATCCCTATCTTTAGATCACTTGATCAAAATGCTTGAGAGAAGACTGAAGAATGTGGAAGCATGTTTAAATTCCATATTCTGAATTCAGTTATCTTCATTCCTGAAACTGCTTAATTGCCAGGTCTCCATTTGCCATTGGCCTAAGAGCAGGAGAGCACACCACCAGCGGAAGGGAGAGCCAAATACCATGACTCTTCCAACATGGTGGCAAAACAGCCAATTCCAGCTAGTCTTGGATGTCTAAGACCTCCTCACCTATAGCTCAGTTCAGACATGGTCTTCTCCAAACTGAGTTAGGGATGGACAGTGAAATGTTCTTTAATAACAAAGTGCTAAATATCCATCTAGTGATTAAAACCAACTCTTAGTGATCTAGCATCCTTTTCCCACTTTGTGGAGTTTCAGTGTTCCTCCTGTACTTTGGATTCCTCATAATCAGAGTGATGTTAGAAGATTGAATCATATCCTGCCCTGTATCTGTTTGAGTCAAAATTTTGACCACTTCACACTATGACAGAAAGGGACAAGTAGATAAAATGAAAGCTGTGTCTTGATGGATGAGTAGGAATTCACTGGGGAGAGAAAGAAAAGATTTCAAGGAGATGGATGACTTATATAACTTCTAAAAGATCAATTTGTTATGCTTGTAATTAACATTTTTGTCATACATTTACAAATCTTCTAAATTTATGAAAACCATGCTGTTTCAGAGGTAAAGTAGAATCCTAAAATGTCAAGATAATATTGAGATGGTCCTTCATATAATATGCGGAATGCTCTTTATAGTTACCTGGGACAAACTCTAGGTCATTCCGTCAGTCTGGTACTGTCTCATGTGGGTATCTGAATTAGAAGACAGTGGCTGTATGATGACTTCCTACCCCTGGGGTTGTATTTCCTTAATAGCTCAAGTAATAGATTTGGCTCAGAATTCTAAAAATGTGTAACTCTTCTTAATGTAAATGGATTAAGATTATTGTACCAGAAAAATTAGATATATTCCAAATTTTGGAAATTTCCCAAACTGATGTGTTTAAAGTTACCATACTTGTTGAACATTAAATTATGCTCTCATTAATAGATCTGAAAATGGTTTTGTCAAATTATAGCCTTGGTCTTTTACAGCACTGTCTATATCAGAAGTATCTTTTATTTAAAGATTGAGTACCAAGGGGGCAGTAATTGAAATTTATTATTTAGGGCACAGATTATTAGATACAGGGGCAGAACTGGTGGCCTTATCTGCCAATGACAGCCTTAGATCTGACCCCTGTTTTGTGGGAGGTCCCCCTGAAGGTGAAGCTTGCAATGTATTCTGAGACTGGTAGCCATGAAAGGTGCAAAGAGAGAGCTCATGAACAGGGCAGCCCATCCTTGGTGGTCACCTGAGCCTGAGAAGACACTGTCCTGTGCTGCCTGCACAGCCAAATGCATGCGTCTGATCTTCCCTGTCCTGTGAAGAGCAGGACAACCCTGAAGAATTCCAACAGTTGCTCTAGTGGTTTCATCACAGTGCTACATCTGAACAGAAAATCTTTAAATACAAAAAAGGGAGCCATCCAAATTAATAACAACTGTGGAAGGCAACAGTAACTTTATCAGAAGAATCTATTACCATCTCAGAATATAGCATGTGCACACAAACTTTGAAAATTAGAGATTAAAATTTTTGTACTAATCTGTACACTGCTAATTTGTAAACAAAAATAATTAAACCAACAAATGTGCTTACTTTGAGGCCAGAGGAGGAGGACAGCATAAAGGGATGGTAAGAAGACACCCTGTACTGAGAATGCTAATAAACTGGTTTCCAGCTGTTGGGCAAAAGAGAATTTCATTTCTAAAATAAAGCTTACCCTTATATGTAAACAGGAAGGGGTAAAACATGTTAACTTGAGCACAGAGGCCCCTCAGAGAGTCAGTTTGCTCTTCCGTTTGCTGGTCAGAGATAAAGGGCCTAATAGCAGCTTTCAAGTTCTAGTGGGAGAAATAAAAATAAAGCTGGGCTCTTGTACGTTACCAAATGGGTGTTTTCTTGCTATATACTTAAGGGGTATTTAGAAATACAACATAACTTTAATAAACAGCAGGTTAACACTTGCTCACTGTAATAAAGTATTATCATAATTATCAGCATAAAGTAAAAATGAGTATCACCTAAAAAGCTGAACTGATATTTTTATGGGCAGTTCTTCTATATTAAAAATGGAAAGACATATTAAGAAAATCTTACAATAAAATAAGCTTGTGGTATTTAGAGGTTTAGATTTCAAAGCAAAACAACGCCCCCTCCCCCCCATCAGAAGATGAACACCTGCATAATTTCCTATCTGGCAATAGGAGGAAAAAATTGAATATTTTAAATGTGATAAAAAATACAAACGGTATCATTCAAAACATAATGGAAGGAAGTAGTAAGCAAATTATACCAGCATACAGCATGGTTTATTTTCAACAAATGCAACACATAAACAAAACTAAAAGTAAGAAAATAAGAGATAATGTAGCAAAAGGGTATTTCTCTCCAAAATGATTGGCCACGATTCTCCAAAAGTTATGGCCAACAGAGAGAAAACTGAAGAAAAGTTTGTAAAGTACTTTAAAGAATTATCTGTATTTCAATTTTTGTTTAAGGAGGGTTTACCATTTTCTATTCATTTTAGGTTTTACTTTCAAAGACTAAATTTGTGCAAGTAATCTTCCCTGGGGATTAGAAGTAGGGGAAATAAAACCACACCCAAAAGCAGAAACAAAACTTGGGGCAGGGAGGAGATAAAAATTACGTTCACTTTCCAAATGAGTTTGAACCATAAAAATGGGCTTTACTACACTCTCTTTTTGTCAGACATTTGAAATTTGTGAAGTATGATTCCTACATATTCTATGTATTTAAAAAAGGTAAACAATAGTGAACTCTGTTCTTACGGGGGTGGTGGGGGGGAACAAGTACCCAGAATCCTGCTTGGAGGGGTATTTAACGCCAGCGCCAAAAACCTAATCTATCAAATGTTGCTCTCATGTGACAACTTTTGAATGATTTAGAGAACATAAGACTCAATTAGAATGTGAAGTTCAGATATGAACAGTAAAGAAGGGTGAGTTTAGGGTGATATTTACAAAGCAGAAGCAGATATATGTGCATAGCACCAGAGTTTTCAAGTAAGCAAGTACACCCTCAGATTAACTGCAGTGACAGTTTTAACATTTCCAAACTTTCCTTATTGTTTCCCAGAGTAAAAAGCTGTAAAATGTTTCAGGTTGGTGTATTCACTAAGGTATGAACTCAAAAGGTGTCCTGTCTGCATCTGAAATCATTCTAAGTCTTAAGACTCCAAAACATGTCCAATCCAAGTGCTCAGAACTCTACTGGTTTTATGCACCTAATTTGGGACCATCCATTTTTAATTCTCTGAAGTTGGCTGGAGAATTCCTATATTAATGACAATATGTGCAAATGTACATACATAGTCAAAATCTTTAATTCTAACAGCCAAAGGATACTCTTTTTCTGGCATAATTTACCAAAGAAAGTGACATCAGAAATAATAGGACTAAAAATATATTTTTAGAGTCTTTTTAATACCCATGGTGCTGAAGCATTCAGTTTATTGTCTGACAACTGGATATTTCTGGATTTTTAGATTCCATAAACTTCTGATTCTGAAGTTGAAAAAGCCAAATTCCTCAATATGGGAAATTCTATTTGGCTGTACTTTTAGACTTTTTAGACAGCATTATTCTATTTTTGAAAAAGAAGTCTTGAATATTTATAAATAGTATTAATAGAATATTCCAGTAGATCATATTCTGGATGAATATTTCGTAGTATAACTTGCATTTTACCCCATATTTTATATATTAAAATAAGGGTAAAAACTGGACTAGGCCTAATTGTCTTAATTCTAAAATGTAAGTTCTTATGTAGAATATTGAAATTTGGACTGACATTTGGCTTTGTAAGCCACAATGTCACACAAAATGTGTAAGGAAAAATACACATTTTCCCTGTCTACTATATGTATATATTAGCAGTAGAGAACATTTTTGAATCATGGTGTGTTGAACTTGAATTTGCGGAAGCAGAACTGGACCTCTCTAGCTTTCCTTTCACAAGACTCTGTGAGTCAGTCTGGGCGGTGCACGCTACCCTCTGCATTCCTGCTGCTTTCAGGCTTATGGATACTCACATGCAATCCTAGGACAACACTGACATTAGCACTGATATTTTTGGATCATTCTCCCAAATAATAAAATAGATAGATACAGAGAGAACCTGCAGCTGGACTAGTTACTTCAAATAGCAGCAGACATGGAAAATAAGCACTTAATTGCTTGCTTCATAAGTTTAAATTCATTTTAAGATTGCTATATTAAGTTTAAAAATTAAAAAAATATCAACTTACTATAAACAATTTAAAATATGTATAATACAACTTCATGGTCAAAACATTTGAATAGTCTATGAAAACAAGAGATACTTGATCTCACATTTCTGTTTAGGTCCCATATGTGATTTTTTCAATTTGTCTTTCAGGAGAAACAATAAAAGAATTGTTTTATCTATGGCAACTAACTTGTTTAGGAGTTACCTCATCTCAAAAATACTTTATTTATTACAGGGAGTTAAAGGAAAAAAAAAAAAAGAAAGGAATAGTGGCTCTTCCCATTTGTTACTTTTCTCTTCTTAAAACATTCTGTACATATACAAAGCTATCTGGACTTTCTGAACCATTTACAAATGCATTTTCAAAAATTGAAGGAAAAAGTTTAGTCTAAAAGTGTTATTTTATACATTGACTATATAATACATATTGAAAGTACAAACACACACACACAAAGCTTAAAGATAGGGCTCTCCAAAGGTTTTCCGACATTCCATCACTCCTGTACTTGGTGGTCTATCACAGTTGTGTGTGCTCTTGACTTGACTAGGTGTGAGACGATCGTATGCCATCTTGTACTCTTTATCAAATGCATCTGCAAAAACACATAAAGAAATAAAGACAAAGAAATGTATGTTTAATGTTGCCATAAATCAAATTAATATTATGAAACCACAAAATTAGAGGTGAAGGAATCTCAAGGTTATTTCTCTCGTCCAAAGGACTTAAGAATTTTAAGAGCTAGAAGGAGAAATTTAGGGCCCACAAATTTTTACAGCTAGATTGCACAGAACAGTGAAACTTAAAGTTTTAGAATGCTAACTTCTAATTTTTACTAAGTTATGATGTTGAAAGTCACCAAATATCATACAGGTGGTTTCTGTACTTTGCTTTTCATATTCAATAAATAACAAAACAGTAGGAGTAAATAATGGCATTTTCCATCAAAATTAAAAATGTTTTTGCCCATATTTTCTTTATACAAGTCCTTTAATGCTTTTACAGTTTCAGTTTTTACATTTTAATTTTTGATGCAATTGGTGTCTATTTTGGTGTAAATATCCTACACTTCCTATTATGAGAGACCCTCAGAAAATCCAAATATCTTCTGATATCATCATGTAATGATTTTTTTCTCTTTTCTTATGGGAAATAGATGGAGCTACCAGATTGTGATCTTTATCAAATTCTGTCCCCTCGGAGATTCAAATGAGGTATGAATTATGACTGAATTCACAAAGATCACACATTTCTGCCACAGGGAGGTGACAGACATCAGAACATCTCTCTTGGAAACACTTTCATAGTAGTGCCCAGCAAATTTGAGTTGGAAGCAAACTGCGTGAGTAACTGAGCTTCACCAGCTTGGAGGTTCAGAATTCTTTAGACATTCAAAGAAATTCCACCTTTGGCAGAGAGCTAGAGAAATATCTGTATGTGATCTGAGTTTGACATAAGTAGCAAATAAAGGGATGGTAAAAATGATTTGAGTTCTTTCTTGGTATCCTAACTTCCTGTTTCATTCTAATTAAAAGGTCTAGCTCAAAGAGGGACATTGTTCCTTGATTTTGGGAAACTCTAGTATCTTTTTCCAAGTGGCTAGAACAGTTATTACAATAGCATTTACTAAATGGTCTAGCTTTCCTAACTGATTTTACCACATATTAAGTACTCACACATATTTGTGTGTATTTCTAGACTCTCTATTCTATACTATTGATTTATCTTGCTCTGCCTGTGCTAGCATTATCCTGGTATAATTACAGTAGTTTCTAGAATATTTCTTGGCTACCCAGCCCCCTCCAGATTAACTTTCTTTTAAATTGAGATGTCATATACTATACAATTCAAAATGTACAATTCAGTGGTTTTTATTATATTCATAAGGTTGTACAACCATCAGCACTATATAATTCCAGAACATTTTTATCTCATCAAAAAGAAACCTTACACCATTGCAGTTATTCCCCATTCATCTCTCTCCCTGGCAACTACTAAGCTACTTCTATCTCTGTGGTTTTGCTTATTCAGGACATTGCATATAAATGGGATCATACAACATCTGGCCTTTTTGTGTCTGGCTTCTTTCACTAAGCATAATGTTTTCAAGGTTCATTCATCATGTATAAGTGCTCCATATTCCACTGTATAATATACAATATTTTATTTATTCACCACTTGATGGACATTTGGATTGTTTCCACTTTTTGGCTACTATAGATAATGCATCTATGAACATTCATGTACAAGTTTTCATATGAACATATGTTTTAAATTCTTTTGGGTATATAACTAGGAGTGGAATTGCTGGGACATATGGCAATTCTGTGTTTAAGATCTTGAAAAACTGCCAATCTTTTCCACAGTGGTTGCACCATTTTACAGTCTCACTGGTGATGTATGAGAGTTCCAATTTCTCCACAATCTTGCCAACACTTTTCCTTTAAAAAAAAAAAAAAACTCACTAGTTCCAACCTAATGGGTGTGAAGTGGTATCTCATTGTGGGTTTTTTTTGCACGGGCAGGCACTGGGAATCAAACCCAGGTCTCCAGCATGGCAAGTGAGAACGCTGCCTGCTGAGCCACCATGGCCTGCTCTCTCTCATTGTGGTTTTGATTTGCTAGATTCATCTCGAGGGTTTTTGCGTCTATATTAATTAGGGGTATAGGTCTGCTCAAAGCCCCTGCTTTTCAATTCGAACCCATTCTTTCTTGTCTCTTTTTAAAGGAACAGGTAGTGTAATACATTCATACAATATTTTTTATTTAGAAAATTATAGGTTAAATACATCTATGCTTCCTTTAGTCTTTTCCATAGAATATTCCTTAATTCTAAATAATTTTTACCTTTCTATTGGAACTTCTCCAAATTTTCTCAATTTTATTTCAAACAGGTGATTATCAATTTAATATGACTTCTGAGTACAATTTTCCTTGATTATATTTCTCTGGATCTGTTTTAGTTTTCCAGCTACTGAAATAAATACCATATAATGGGATGAAGTAACAGGAATTTACAGGCTTATGGTTTCATAGGCTACGAGATTTACTTCCTCCCAGGGTCAGTAACTTCTGGCTGGCTTTGGCAGTCGTTGGTGTTCCTTGGCTTTTCTGTCACAGGGTAATACACATGGTGCATCATCTCCTTTCTCTTCAGGCTCCACTGCTTCTGGTTGTTCCCTATGGTTTCTCTCCATCTGACTTTTTCACTCTACTCCAGTAATCCAGATTAAAGCCCAACCTGATTCATCTGCGCCACAATTTAACTAAGTAACATCTTCAAGAGATCTTATTTACAGTAGGTCCACCCACACTGAAATGTGGATTAAGACCAAGAGCATGCTCAAACTGGGGGACACAGATTAAATGTACCACAGTCCACTCTCTGGACTCCAAAAAGACATGTTCTTCCCACATGCAGAATACATTCACTCCATTACAACATCTCAAAAGCCTTAAGTCATTTCAGTAACAACACTAAGTACAAAGTCTCATCAAAATTAATTATGGGTGTGGTCTGTCCTAAGGCAAAATTCCTGTCTGATAGATCTGTGAAACCTAGAAAACAAGTTATCTGCTTCCAATATACAATAGTTGGACAGGCATAGGATAAACATATTTCAGAAGACAGAAATAGGAAGGAAAACTGATCACAAACAAGCCCAAAACTCAGTAGGGCAAACTCCATGATTTCAAGGTCTGAGAATAATCTGTGGCTTGATTCTTTGTCTTCCAAACTGGATGAAATGGCAGCCCAAACCGTTTCAAGCACTTCTGGAGTAGTCAAGCTCCCCCTAACCTTTGGGGTGTAGGCCCCACCTCCTCCAAGCACTGGAATGACAGCCTGGCTCTCCTACCAGTCAGGGCTCAGGCCCCAATCACTCTGAACATGGAGATGGTAGCCAAGGTCTCAAAGACTGCTGAGGCACAGGCTCCCCCATCTCTGAGCATCGGGGTGGAGGCACTCTCTTTGAACAACAGGGCGCAAAGCCTGTCCCCTCCAAGCACCAGGACAGATGGCCTGCCTCCTCCAAGCACAGTGGTGGACCTACTCTTTCCGCAGAGGTAGGAGAGTCTGCTTTCTTGGCCTGAGATCTTTTTGGTCCAGACCTCTGCTTCCATGGTTGTGCCCTTAAAGTCATTCTTCAGTTCATCTATCCTCTGCCCCTTCAGGCACTGCTTCTGTTTATACAAATTTCACAAAACCTGTGGCTTTATGTGCAATTCAAGCAGTTCCAAATCATTAGACAACAGTACTTTCCAGAGATCCTTCCTGGATAACTGCATTTCTAATCCTTATATCCGCTGAAATGGCTGACTGGACCCATGTTTCAACATACCTTCTTTAGCAAAGGGTTGTTTAGTTAAACCGTCACATGGAACCCTATTCCCTGGAGACTCACTTCCCAGAAGCTCAGGGAGGTCCCTGATAGCTGCTTCTGTCCTTAGACTCAGAGCACACATCTGAATAGGTGCAAAAATCATCAATTTCTGGTTTCTTTGTGCTTAAGAGGATAAGTTTTCAGCTTATCCTTTTCCTCTTGTGTATTACTATCACCTGCTTACCTTGGAAATTTCCTCAGCTGAATATCCAAGTTCAACTGCTTACAAGTTCCACTTTCAATCAAACATCAGAAAACAATTTTGCCAGGTTTTCTGCCACTTTATAACCAGATAGTCTTTCTTCTAATTTCCAATAACATATTCATCATTTCCTTGTAAGGCTTCATCAGAGGTACCTTTAACATACATATTTCTACTGACACTCTCTTCAAAGCAATTTTGGCTTTTTCTATCAAGAACCTCACAATTCAGGCAGGCAATGGTGGCTCAGTGGCAGAATTCTCGCCTGCCATGCCGGAGCGGAGACCCGGGTTCAATTCCTGGTGCCTGCCCATGTTAAAAAAAAAAAAAAAAAAGAACCTCACAATTCTTCCAGCCTCTACCCATTACCAAAGCCATTTCCACATTCCACAATTTCAGGTGTTGGTCAGAGTTTGTAGAGTACTAAAAACAGTTTTAGTTTCCTAGCTGCTTAAAAAAATACCATACTGTGGGTTAGCTTAACCACAGGAATTTATTGTCTCAAGGTTTCAGAGTTTAGAATGCTTCCTCTAGGAGCTGGTATCTTCTGGCTGGCTAGCAATCTTTGGGATTCCTTGGCTCTTCCGTCAGGTGGCAATGCATGTGGTGGCATTTTCTCCTTCCTCTTCTGTTTCTACTGAATTCCAGCTTCTGGCCACTCCTGTGGCTTTTCTATCTGTCTGACTATTTCACTTTGCTTATAAAGGACTCCAGTAATCCAGATTAAAACCCAAACTGATTCAGTTGGGCTATAACTTTAACTGAAGTAACATCTTCAAGAGATTTTTACTTTCACTGGGTCCAGACCCAACCAAACTGTGAACTAAGGCCAAGAACATGTTCAAACTGGGGTACACAATTCCATCTACCACAATATTATATATTTTTTTAAAAAAATAAAGGTACTAAACATTCTATTTTTATTCTATTTTAATCTGTTGTGATTCTATTTGGCTTGGATTTATAGCTAAATATTTTAAGGCCATCTTAGTGTAAACCAATATCTCACTCTTAACTTTTATATGAACAAATTTATTTTCTTTCTAATTAATCTCTGTCTTCAAATAAAGATGCTTTATTTAAAATATCATACACAACTAATAATTCCTTTCTCTAAGTTGCTTACCATTTTACTCACACATACCTTTACTGCCAAAACTACAAACTCTCTCTTGGCATTAAGGTCGACAATGCCTAGTGGTCCAAGTCACCTCTGGTTAGATGAAACCTGTGCTGGTTTGAATCTGTTATGGACCCCAGAAAAGCCAAGTTCTTTAATCCTCAGTCAATATTGCTGGGTTGGATCATTTTGATTGTTTCCATGGAGATGTGACCCACCCACCTATGGTGGTAACTTTTGATTAGATGGTTTCCTGGACATGTGTCTCTAACCCATTCAAAGTGGAGTTGATTACTGGAGCCCTTCAAGAGGGAACCATTCTGGGAAAAGAAAACCGACAGAGCCCACAGAGCCAGAGACTTCTGGAAGTGCATAAAGAAAACGTCTCCCAAGGAAGCCACTGAAGAAGCCTGGAGAGAAATCTAGCAGATATAATCATATGCTTTTCCAGCTGAGAGAGAAACACCACATGTCATCAGCCTTCTTAATCAAATTATCTTTCCTTGGATGCCTTACT
The DNA here is from genome assembly GCA_004026745.1 of Myrmecophaga tridactyla. NCBI lineage: Eukaryota > Metazoa > Chordata > Mammalia > Pilosa > Myrmecophagidae > Myrmecophaga > Myrmecophaga tridactyla. The sequence continues at coordinate 14,583 of PVIY010035307.1, forward strand.
TTGGACATTTTTATAACCTTGCCTTAATTTGGACATTTTCATGGCCTTAGAACTGTAAATTTGCAATTTAATAAGTTCTCCTTTTAAAGCTGTTCCATTCCTGGTATATTGCCTTCCAGCAGCTTTTAAATACCTTTACTGCCAAATTCTACAAACTCTCTGTTGGCATCAAGATTGACAATTCCCAGTGGTACAAGTAACCTCTGGTTAAAAGTTACCTGATACCCCCTTGGGATACCCAACTAGTAATGGTTGTTCTTAGTCCTCTCCTTTATGCACGAATTCCTGCTCTCTCTCCCATCACTCAATGAACATGTTGGGAAGCCACCACCACAGGAAGAGCCTTTGCTCTCTATTCATGTCCCTTCAGGTCTGACTGACCAACCTGTAATACTACACATGCTTGTTACACATCATCAACATTTTGACTTTGGTGCCACTGATAAATAACTGTGGCAAACATCACAGGCATTTAAAAAGTCACTCAAAGTGTTGATGTTGAAGAATCAAGTTTATTTTTGTTAAGACCAGTATACAACCATTTAATAAAAGCATGACCCATTACATATTCTCTTATTAACTGGTGACTGGGGTTAAGGAGCACCCAAGTCAGATACCACTCAAGTTAGACAAATTATATGTATTATCATCAATCAGTTCATAATATTATTAACCCGCAAATAGAATGCCAAAACTCGAATCTCAGACATCTAAATTAAGTCTACCAACAATTTTCTTCTTTTTGTCTATCAGTGACTATTTTTGTCCTTTCTTAGGACTTGGAAATGGAAAATTAAAGGAGGCCAAGTACCATAACTGGGAAAAGGAGATTATTAATGAAAAAAGTTTGGGACCTACTAAAATATATATCCAGCTACCTTAAATCCTTTCTGAAACAAACTTAAGGTTGACAGTGATGTAACGCAACTGGTAAAAACATGGGGTCAGAAATGAAGACTTTCTGGCTCAAATATGGCTCTATTACTTCCTGTTAACCTAAGATTAAGTTATTTAACCTCGCAGAGTCTCAGTCTCCCCAATAATAAGGTAATAACAGTGTTCATATAAACTTTGGGGAGAATGTAGTTTTAATTATTTATCATTATTTTTACTACCATGACCAAAGTATTGAAGTACCCTTTACATCAGATAAAGTCAAAGAAACAATCCTTCTAATAAATTATTATAATTTGATATTAATATAATAAAGACTAAAATATACAAATACTTTGGAAACTATACCATGACATGGAAATATTACATATTACATATTTTAGTGAATTACCTATATCAATGTTTTCTCTTCCTAGTGCCACAAGTGAGAGAAATAGTATTTCTCTGTATAAACTCCTATGGGAGGAAAAAAGGGTGGGGCATATATTAGTATCGATATAGTCCATATGCTAATTTAAGCATGAGCTATTCTAATGAGTTAACAAGCAAACAATACGAATCTGCTTAGAAAATTAATTAAACAAATATATTAATTTAAGAGAATGACTCACCGCTGTCTTTTAAAATGTGGACACTTATTCAGGGTCTCTAAAATCTGACTCATTGGTCCATAGACATCATTCATTTTAATGCTTCTTACCATACTTTTCAGCAGTTCCTGGGTAAATGAGTTATCACCTTTCTGCAATAAATGGACCATTGGATACTTTTGGGCTGCAAAACAACAAAAAGAGCAGATGGAGGAACTGTTCTGCTAGAAAAGAGAAAGAAATTAAGCAGCAACCGACAGCTATTAAAGAAGTTACAAAGCACCAAAAATAAATAATAATAGATAAAGGAACAGAAAGCTAAGAATGAAGAAAGCGAAAAAGGAAAAAACAGACGACTAATGATAAAAATAAGCCTAAAGCCTTTTATTGCCTCAAGCAGACAATATCTAAAATATTGTTTACCTTAATTCAGCCCCTAAAGGAAATTTTAAATCAGCAGACTGGAATGGAAATGAATAAAAAATAAGCGAAAGAAGAAACTGAGACAGGTGATGTGCTGAAAGCTGAATTCTACAAAACATGACCCCTCCAGCACAAACACAGCGCCCTTCCCCCCCAAACAGCCTTGACCTCCAAAGAAGGTAGCACTAAAAATACCAAACTTAACACTCACTCTCAAACAAAAGAGTACGGTTTTGACCTGTAAGACAAAAAGGAGTAGTAAAGTAAAAGTCAGTTATACATTAGTTTTGGCTATTTAAAACAAGTAGAGACTACTTTCATATAATCCAAGTCCGCATTCTATGAAGGTACTTACTATGGGCATTCCAGAGGATGTACAAGGGCTGTCCCGGATCCTGATGTAATTTCATATTGTCCCATAACATTTGTATTAAAACATATTTACTGTCTTCAGACATACAGTGGCGGGGAATCTGTGTTGTAGAATAAACAAACATTCATTAATGATCCTTACATGATAATTTTTAATAAATATTCTAACAAATGTTTTTTAAAAATGTATGTGAGCAAGAGAGAAAAGAGAACATAAAATTACTGATTTGTATGTATAAATACAAATGAACATATAAACTAACTGCTGTTAAGCAAATTCAGAGTAATGAAATTAAGAGAATGGTAGCACATGATTGTGAGTAGGCGTTCTCCTTACAAAAGTGTTAGCCTTCCTTTTGAAGGAGGTATGAGACGTGAGTGTTAAAGAGACCTAGGCAAAGTGTAAATACATATATTTGCCCCCAAGTGGGGCTAACTCACAAACCTTTCTCAAAAGAGTCATTATCAGTTTATTTTTGAGGCTATAAAATTAATTAAAACTCATTTTGGGTAAATTTTAGGAGAAAGCTAAAAACATGACTTTACTGCTAGACTGTTAAGAAGAAAACATTGTGAATACAACTAAAACAATTCTGTTGATCTAATCATTCAGATTGTTATTAAAAATACTTAGCATAAAAATAAAGTTTTTAATGATTAGGAATATGTGAACATTACAATGGTGACAGTAGCACTGTCATTCAGTTAGTTTTACTCTCATACCTTTGAATATTTGTTACAATGCTCAGAAGAAAGAATCAATCCAGGTAAGTTACTGGGCAAATCAAGACGTCTAAAATACCACACCAGGTTCCAAAAAACAATTGGGTGATGGTCCACAAAGTCTGCCACTGTTATTGCATGATCGCCTTCATTTTCCAATAAGCTTTCAAGTTCCTTCCATACAACTAAAGGACTAAGATATGGAACAGTGATAGGATCTGGACTTGGGAGGTGCCATTCTAATCCTAAAGAATCCTGTTGAATAAATAAAAACCATAAATGGCAAATGCAAAAAATGATGATGATACTAAACCATTTCCTCAAATTCCTATATGATTTCCACACAAGGAGAAAGGTATAATTTTATCATGGAATTAGAGATTCTTCTTGATAATAATAAAATTGAAGCAAATAAGGCTCATAAGGACAACGGAAACAAAATCATATGTAAATTATCATTGTACAATTTTTTAAAATACCAAAATACATACTGTAGCTCCTTGTAAAGTAGCTGGCAGGCTGCCTGTTGGAATCAGCTTCTGTCCGCCACTTTCTTCCTTATCCAGGGGGCCGTAAGTACTAACACTTCTGGCCATTGGAAATATTGGACATTTTGACATAGTTGTTTTTGATCTATCAGTAGGGATCTGAATACTTCTGGCACATGAATTTTCCTGTGGTTTAGATTTGCTTGGGCATTGAAAAAGAAAAATATCATATCAATGTCTAGATTTACTTTATTTCATCTACCAGAACAATAATGTTCTTCTCTTTAGAATCAGAGCTGGACACAGCAAAGTAAATCAAAGGAAAGATGTTATTAAGGCTTCAGCTGGGAAGCTGGATGCATTTTTAGTAGTTACTCATTTTAAATTTCCTTTTCATCTAGTGAACTCTTAAATATTCAAGACTCATTCATTTATTAAAAAAAATTAGGGGTGCACAGGTGATTTAGTGGTAGAATGCTTGCCTTGCATGTCGTAGACCCTCATTCAATTCCTGGACCATGCACTCACACACAAAAAATTTAGTAGACAATTTTTATATAGTCAAAACCACAGTAAGTCCAGAGGATACAAAGCAGAAAAAAACTGGCACCTATTCTTTTAGGATGTCGCAAGCAAGTTGAAGAGAGAGTCAAGGAAAGGGCTGCAACTGAATGATGACAGAGCTGTGATGAAAGAATGTGCATATTGAGATTTCTGGTTTTGCTGCCTAACTCTTAAGGATCAAACAGGTCAAGTTAGTTTTCTTTTGCACATGCAGCTACAGATATGGCTTCAGCTGCCTAGCTATGCATGATTTACTTAGCATTTCTGCAAAATGGAGTTAATTTCTGTATTTGTAGAATTACTTAAGGCTTTCTATATAAACTGTACTTTATAGTTTCTATATTGGCTTCAAGTGTTTTCTTAGATTGTTAAATATTCCTAAGTATAAAATTAAATATTCCAAAGTATAAGTTAATACTGATTTAAGTCCTGAAGAAATGGAGAAAAGGAAAAGATGGTCATTATAAACGTCAATTGTTCTACAGATTTTTGCTTTTAAAATAGTAATAAACATTATCATATATGTATATTATACAGTTTAAATTCTGAGGATTCATAAAGCATAAAATATAGTTGTTTATATTTAGACATTTGGGTTATTAAACACTTTTAATATTGTTTTAATTAAAAGTAAGAATTTAAGATTGAATCTATTGTTGTGACTTTTAAACCTTAAATGGTCACCTAAGTTTCCTGTCATATATTTGAAACATGGGTAATGTGTGTTGTTAAAATAGAAAATTCTACATAATCATAATTACCTATTTAGATCAAAATTCCCTTGAACAGATATAACAGATGTGTCAAGACCAGAGGCTGATGCTGAGATGCAAGAATGTCTTGCCTGACTTGAAAAGGAGGATGGAAAATGTATATTTTCAGTAGATGGGCTTGACTTCAAAAAGTACCTGTAATGTGAATCAGAGTAGCTTTTTTAGAAAAGAGATATTCTAAGAAATAGGATTCTTAAATATGAAAGGGAAAGAGCATAAATTATTACCTTCCTGGTCGTCTTAAATCTCTTACTTCAATATTTAGAAAGGGTAAGAAAAGGTTGCCACAAAATGGGCATGTAGTATTGAGATTTGAATCATCTGCTGTCCAGCCAGCCATGATTTCCTCATCATGGACAAGACAATCACAAGTTCGACACCGAGAACAACTTGATATAAGAACCTATGGGAAAAAAACAGCATTTTATAAAGCAAGCTGGTTGGTACATATTATGACAAGACAATTAAATAGGGAAACTAAAACTCAAAATGATCCAGATGTTACAAAAAAAAAAAGGGATTACATTTAGAGTATTACATGATATATTCATCTCTCACTATTTCAGTTAAATCTATTCCAAAGTTTTTCCCAGAAGGAAACTTGCATTTAAGTGAGCATTTTCCCATTATCTTTAATGTAAAATCTGCCATGGTTTTGTTAATGGAAAAATAAACTCAGGCATGAATGCCCAAACATGTATTTGTAAGTACATATTAAAGATCAGTATGATGCAAAGTATGGCTGCTAGACCAGTACTGGTCCACAAACTGCTCCTTACTGGTTCATGACAAGTAAAGAAATAGAGAGGAGGCTTTCAGATTAAAAATTAAAAACAAATACAAAACACCCTAGTTCATCACTACAGACAGTTTAAGAAGCATGTTAGATAACTGTAAATGCTGTCATTACACTAATGAACTATAAAAATTATTGAAGCCACCAGGAACTGTGAAAACTGTAGCATCAGTATCCTCAGCATTTTTTTATCCAGCTGTACGCAAATTTATTTATTTTGCAGATTTATTGAAATTAGCATGAAATAGCAGTAAGGCTCATAAATGTATATGGAAGCAATTTTTACACGAAAATCAGTGGAAAATTTTAAAATATGTTTTCACAGAAAAATTGATTTTAAATGTCTAAGATGTAAAATAAAAATTCAAATACAAATATTTGATATATATTCAACCATATATACTAATGGATTAAAAAATACTGAAAATTAAAAAACTTTTCCAAATATCAAACACAGAACTGTTCTAGCAGGGATAAAGTAGTATGACTTCAGTAATCTGAACTATTGTATATCTAAAAACTGGATTTTAAGTTTATTCGGATGAGATATACATTCTGAGATTTTCAGGTGCTCCAAATAATATACAATGGTGAATAAAGCACCATCAGTTTAGGAAGAATTGCTACAGAGATCATTTAACTTTTATTACTGTCAAATACTATCAATATTTAAGAAATGTAAAATATGAAGATGTTCTTTTGAAAAAAACTGTACCTCCATTGCATAGTTCTGGAAGATATTTATATTACTTGTATTGCAGGAAGATGCCACTTCTGATTTTCCAGATAAGACAAACTTTGACAGGGATCCTGTTCATCATTTTAAAAAAAGAGGGAAACCATTAACATTAATGAGAAAGCATATAAGAATCTTTCACTCTCATAAATACTCTGATAAAATGTCACCCCGTTCAATTAAAAATATTAAAGGAATTCAAGACAAATAATAGAAAAAATGCTTTTCAGTGCATGCCTTTCTGATTTGAGTGCAAACCTAAGGCCATGTACTCTAATGACACACTTCCCTACATAATAGGTGAGTTCATTACACAGATATGAAGCACTAGTTTCTATGTTTACGAGCTAGAAAGCACTCCAATTGTATGTATTTACTATTGGGCTTTCTATGTTTCCATGGTTAAAATAGAGGAAAGTGTTAGGTTCCAAAGTTTAAAAATATAAAATATCTGATCTTATTTCAAATCATGAAAAAATTTAAATAGTAACACAATGACTTATAAGGACATTTAAAGAACTGGTACAGTAGACTTGTTCTTAAACACTAGGGAAGTGAAGTGAATTTTTAAGAGCAGTAAGATATTTTTTAGTAGATATTAAACCACCAGCACCACAGCAAACTGTGAAGGGAGTTTTGTGGTCAAATCAATTGTTGCAGTGGCTGTTTCTCATTAGTGAAAATGAAGTTATCTATAATTTTTTTGCTATACTTTTTCTGTCATTAGTGAATTTTATGAATAAGCACTCATATTTTTATAATTATAAAGGTGAAAAAAAGTAATGGTGTAAACTAATGGCTGACAAGAAATAAAAGGGTAAGAAAACATGTTAAATTAAATACCACCGGGGGATGCAATCAACATATTTCATATTAATGCCCCGATTGCTTCAAGAAATAAATGACAAGGTTAAAAAAAAGGATAACCCGACAACTACCACTAACCCTAACCCCTGCCCCACAGAGAAACCTGAAAGAAGCACAGAGAGAGAACTGAAGTCTAACAGTCCATAAGATGCTTAGAGCTGTAGAAACTGCTGTTCTTCCCTTGATGTTTTCCCACTAACCTTCTATAATAATCCCTTACTGCTATAGCTAGTTCAAAATTGGTTTTTATTACCAAAATAGCCTTGACTAATACATTCACTTATGAGGGTAGGCTTCCTTTTATATCTATCTATCTACATATATATAGCACAAGAATGAACATTCATTTTCAGGTTGTGAATTCAGTTTTAATTGATTAGCACAATAAAGTGTCCTTGTATATTAAAAAGAAGAAATTTCTTTCTGCATCCCAGAGCCAGCAAACTAGAACAGCACCCAAGCCCAGCTCCTAGACCCCCACCTCCCGCTCTCTGCCCCCTGTAGGCAGTCGCCTGCACATCGGGCTGCAGGTGCTCCCTTTCATGCCCTGGCCACTTCTGCCCCCAGCCCACACAGTCACATAACCCTGCCCTGCAACCTGAGCTCTGCAAAACCAAACATCAGCATCTGCCCCCACCAGGTCTGTGCACACATGCACCCCTGCCATGCCCCCCAACTCTGGGAAAGCAGTGACCTGCACATACTGCCTACACCTGCCCTCAGCCCATGCAGGCGCAACCCTATCCCACTGGACTCTGTGCCCGTACACATCACGGCCCCGCTGCCAGACCTGCCCATGAGCACAGCCACATCCTCCCCACTGGGCACCCACGTATCTGTATACCAAACTCTTGATCCCTGCACCCCCCACCCCCTGGCACAAGCGCCCTGCTCCCACACCTGGTAGGTACTCATGTGCACATCTGTGCTACACAGCCCTTGTCGGGCACACATATGCACCCCTGCCCCAACCCCCCCCACACCTTGCACTGGTGCCAGGACCCTGCCCACCTGGCATCACCCATCCCAGACCCACTTTTGGCAACTGGCCAAACAGTGCCCCGCCCCTACATACCGACGCATCCACATCCTGGCCATGCTGGTCCCCTCCCCCTGCACAAGGACACACTAGCACCCTGCCCTCCCTGAGTCCCAACCTCTATGCCCCGTACCCTACACCCTGATACCCATGACCCCCATGCTCTATGTGCCCACCCACATCCTGCCTGTACACCAACCCCATGCATCTGCACAGGACCCCCCATCCACCTCCCACCATGACCTACCTCTGTGCTCCCCATGCCACACTCTGCCTCTGCACTCCAAGGCCTTCCTTAGCTGCACCCCGCCCCCATGGCCCCCACACCGCACCTCCACAACTCTGTGCCCTGCACTCCACATTCACAGGCACCAGTGTAGTGTTCTCAACCTGTGCCTATACCTGTGCAACAACCCATCACTGCACTGTTGTGCCCACCTCATGCCACGCATCCCGCTCTATACCCATCCTGCAAATACAAATCTTTAGACTATTGAAGGAAATCAACTTCCAAAGTAACCCTATCAAGATACTTATATGCCTGGAAGGCAACAGAAACATACGAAGATGCAGATAGATACAGCCTAGCCTAATAACCAAATTAAAATACTGGAGGAGACACAGACTTTAGAACAACTTATCAAAAATGTTCATATAACTCTACTAAATAAAATCAAATGGGATGGCTAATGATATAAAGGAGATTAAGAAGACACTAGAAAAGCATAAAGAGGAATTTGAAAGAATAAATAGAAAAATAGCAGATATCAGAGAGATTAAGGATGTTGTAGACCAAATAAAAAATATACTAGAGACACTCAACAGCAGATGTGATGAGGTAGAAGAAAGAATAAGTGAACTATAGGACAGGACAACTGATTTTGAACACACAAATGCCATTTTGAAAGCAAATGGCAAAAAATATGGAAAATTTTGAAGTGATCTCAGGGAAATGATGGACAAAACAAAGTGCACAAGCATAAGAATCACTGGTGTCCCAGAAGGAGAAGAGAAGAGTAGTAAAGAGCTAGGAAGGTTAGTTGAGGATACAATGGGGGAAAACTTCCCAACCATTATAAAGGACATAAATATACAAATCAAAGAAGCCCAACGAACTCCAAATAGAATAAATCCAAACAGACTTCCCCAAGACACATACTAACCAGTCTGTCAAATGTTGAGGAGAAGGAGAAAATCCTGAAAGTGGTAAGAGAAAAACAATCTACTACATAAAAGGGAAATCACATAAGGCTGAGTTCAGACTATTCAACTGACACAATGGTGGTGAGAAGGCAGTGGTATGATATATTTAAGATCCTGAAAGGCAAAGATGTTCAGTCAAGAATTCTGTACCCAGGCAAACCGTCCTTCAAAACTGAGGGAGAAATTAAAATTGATTTCACAGAAAACAAATGTGACAGAATTTGTCAACAAGAAACTGGCCCTACAAGAAATACTAAAGGGAGATCTGCTGGCTGAAAAAAAAAAAAAAGACAGGAGAAGGAGGTCTGGAGGAGGGCACAGAACTGAAGTGTACCAGTAAGGGTAATTTAAAGGATAGAAAGAAAAAGAGGGAAAAGAAGACATAGATCTGACAAATAAAATACAAAGGATAAAATGGTGGATTCAAGAAATGCCTTTACATTTAATGGGCTAAACTTACAAATTAAAAGACACCAATTGGCAGAATGGATTAAAAATATAATTCAGCTATATGCTGTTTACAACAGACTCATCTTAGACTCAAGGATGCAAATAGATTGAAAATAAAAGGATGGAAAAAGATGTTCTACACAAGTTGTAACCAAAAGAAAGCAGGAGTAGCTATACTATCAGACAAAATAGACTTTAAATGTAAAGACATCATAAGAGACAAAGAAGGACATTATATATTAATAAAAGGGGTAATTCACCAAGAAGAAATAATCATAAATGTTTATGCTCCCAGTCAAGGAGCTCCAAAGCACATGAGACAAACATTGGCAAAACTGAGGGGAGTGATAGGTGTTTCAAAAATAATAGTAGGAGACTACAAATATACCACTCTCCTCTACAGACAGAACAATCAGACAGGTGATCAACAAGGAAGTAGAGAACCTAAATAATCTGATAAATGAATTAGACCTAACAGACATATATAGGTGTTTACACCCTCAAAAATGGATATACATTTTCTCTAGTGGTCATGGAACATTCTCCAGGATAGATCATATGCTGGGGCACAATATAGGTCTTAAATTTAAAATCACTGAAATAATTCAAAGGACCTTCTCTGATCACAATGGAATGAAGCTGGAAATCAATAACCACCAAAGAACAAGAACTTTCACAAATAATATTGAGATTAAATGACACATTCTTAAACAAACAGTAAGTCAAAGAAGAAATTGCTAGAGAAATCAGTAGCTACCTAGACATGAATGACAATGAGAATACAACATATCAGAAATTATGGGATGCAGCAAAGGCTGGGCTGAGAGGGAAACGTATTGCCTTAAGTGCTTATATTAAAAAATAAGAAAGAACAAAAATAGAGGACTTAGTTGCTCACCTGGAGGAACTTGAGAAAGAATAGTAAACTAACCCCAAAGCAAATAGAAAAAGAGAAATAACAAAGATAAAAGCAAAGTTAATATTTGCAAAGTCCCCTTCGGGGAATGGTGAGAACGGGGGAAAACTCAACTTCCCCAAGTTGAATTCTTGATATTCTCACAAGCAGTGGGCAACCAAAGCTATAGGCTGAGCCCCCAGTCTTGTGGTTTGTTCATATGAAACTTAACCTCACAGGGGATGGGTCAAGCCTACTAAAAATTAGGCCTAAGAGTCACCCCCAAGAGAACCTCTTTTGTTGGTCAGATGTGGCCTCTCTCTACAGCCAACACAGCAAGCAAACTCACCACCCTCCCCCCTGTCTACGTGGGACATGACTCCCAGGGGTGTGAATCTTCCTGGCAACGTGGGACAGAAATCCCAGAATGAGCTGAGAATTAACATCAAGGGATTGAGAAAACCTTCTCGACCAAAAGAGGGAAGAGTAAAATGAGACAAAGTGTCAATGGCTGAGAGATTCCAAACAGAGTCGAGAGGTTATCCTGGAGGTTATTCTTATGCATTAAATAGATATCACCTTGTTAACCAAGATGTAATGGAGAGGCTGGAGGGAACTGCCTGAAAATGTAGAGATGTGTTCCAGTAGCCATGTTTCTTGATGATGATTGTATAATGATATAGCTTTCACAATGTGACTGTGTGATTGTGAAAACCTTGTGTCTGATGCTCCTTTTATCTACCTTGTCAACAGATGAGTAGAACGTATGGAATAAAAATAAATAATAGAGGGAACAAATGTTAAAATAAATTTAGTTTGAAATGCTAGTGATCAATGAAAGGGAGGGGTAAGGGGTATGGTATGTAAAATTTTTTTTTCTGTTTTTGTTTTATTTTTCTGTTGTCTTTTTATTTCTTTTTCTGAATTGATGCAAATGTTCTGGGAAATGATCATGATGATGAATATGCAACTATGTGATGATATTGTGAATTGCTGAGTGTATGTGTTGGGAATGTTTGTGT
>PVIY010035308.1:0-26427 GCA_004026745.1 Myrmecophaga tridactyla
GTGTTTTATTTTGGGGGGAGGGGGGAGGGCAACGGTGTTTTTTGCAGTTTTGAGATGTTTTCTTTTTAACATTTTGCTGTGTGCATGTGGGGGCGGGGCGGGAGAGACTCCCGGCCCAGCTCGGCTCCTGGAGAGGGGTCCGCAACCCACGAATATATAGTTATATCTGCAGACTATATATATATATATATACGCTCTCCGTAAAGAGAAGGGATGCAGAAAGGCAGACAGACGCGATGACGCGGGCACTGAGAGGACAATGCGCGAAACACAGGCATCCATTCACTTTTTCATTCATTATTCCATAACGGTTTATGAAGCCCCAACTAGGCCCTGGGGTCTGCAGGTAGGAGAGGCAGGGGCATAGAAAGGGACTCCTCCACTCATTATTGGTGAGTTACTGGCATGATTGCCAGGCATTGTGGCCAATGCTGAGCATACAGAAGGAGGAAAACAGGGTCCCTGAGATCTTCAAAGGGTTTACATCTTGTGCATGAGACAGATAATGATCAAAGAACCGTCCACATAAGCAAAAAGTTACAGTTAGGATGTAGGGGAAATTGCCATGAAATGCTCCATTGGGAGTCTTAACCAGGTTTAAGAAGAGGAGATATTTAGCTGACACTGAAAGAGTGACAAGAAGCCAACCAGATAAAACCAGCAAAGAGGAGCAGGTGCAAAGGCCATGGGGTAGGAAGGAAGATCCAAAGAGAACTGAAGTGCAGTGAGTGAGCAAGGTGGGAATGGAACAAGATGGGGCTGGGGGCATGGACCAGGCCAAGTTGTGCAGGGGCCTGTAGGCAAGGTAAGGGCTTTAGATTTTATTCTGAGGGTGGTGGGCGGTGATGGGATGGCATTAAGGGTTGCATATCATGAATGGTGTACAAAGAGAAACAAATGCAGACAGGAGCAAGAGGCAGAGATGTGGAAATTCAGCGTCAAACCAGGCAGCTGCCTTTTGGGATCTCACCCTCTGGTGGGATGAAGCACGTAATTCCACCTATGCTGAAGCAGTAACGTGGTGTCTGAAGCCCTGGGACTTAGAAATTTGTTAATTCAACCATCCACTCACTGACATTTTGAAGCATCTGCTAATGTACCAGGGCAGAGAGGAGGAGGACCCCTAGGCGTGGAGAAGGCCTTTTCCTTGCCCTTGAGGCACTTACAGCAGTCAGACAGACGTGGGCAGACGACCACAATCCACGCAGGGGGGCGGGGGGGGGTAACGCCGACGCTAAAGAGCATCATAGAATGCAGAGGACAGAGTGACCAACTGCCAGGAGTGGACGGCACTCAGGGGAAACCTCCTGGAGAGTACGATGCCCAATATGGGTCTTAAAAGGATACGTAGGAGCTGGACAGATGGGGGAGAGGCGGAGGAAGGCATTCTGGGCCAACAAGCATGTGGACCCGGGCCTGGCGTGGTGAAAGAGCATGATGTGTTGGGAAGGGTGCTGGTGGCTCCGGGTGGGATAGGCTATGGCGGTAGACTGGTTCCGGGCTGAGGGGTTCGGATTTTATTCTAAAAGCAGCAGGGAAGCATTGGAGAGTTTTCATCAGGGAAAGAGCAGGGTCAGGTGAGGGCGTTAGAGCCACTTGGGACCCGGGAAAGGTATGTGCAGAAGGCAGAGGCTTTGGGGGTGATGAGGGAGGGTGCAGTTGCCCTGGGATGACAGGGCTGTGGGGTGGAGACGTTGGACTTGAAGGTCACTGAGGATACGAAAGGGACAGTGCTCAGCTGGTCTCTCTTCATCCTCTCAGCATGTACTGCCAGCTGCCGTGCTGCCTGGGGCTGGTAATGTAATGGTGATGCAGCCCGGGCCCTGCCCTCCAGAGTTTCCCGGTCTGCAGGGAGGCAGGAGCGGTTGGATGCAGACAGCAGCAGGGAGGGGAGGCTAGCGATGGCACCATGCAGCCCAGAGCTTCACTGCGAGGACGTGGGGTGGCCTGAAGGGTTGAGGAGAGGAGGACAGGATTATAACTGGGCTTTTGAAATTTCCTTCTATGGCCTATGTGGATGGACCAGAGAGGAGGAGAATGGGGGGTCAGGAAACCCAGGAGGAATTCTGGGGGGCAGTTTCAGGGTCAGTTATGGATGTAGTGGGGGAGGGGAGAGGGTACAATGAGCAAGAACTTAGTGTGAGGAATGATAAATGGAGAGAAGGTGGAGAGGGAGAGGTGGAGTCAAGAGACATAACTGGTGAGGGGGAGATAGTATCTTTGGTGGGGGAGGGGCAGAGCTGGTCAGGAGAATAGTAGGTTCTAGAATCCAAAAGCCAGCAAGAGAGCAAGAAAGAGGTGGCGGGTGGGCAGGAGAAAGAAAGAGATGGAAAGGATACCAGAAGTGGGAAAGAGGAACACAGAGTCACAGAAACAGAGAGGAAAAGTAAGGCATGGGGAGATGATATAGAGAGGGGAGAAAAGACAGGAGAAAGTCTTGACAAAGCAGATGCACAGATTGGAGGAGAAAGTCTCAGAGATACAAAAAGTACACAGAGATAGGTGATACCAAGGTAGAAGCAGACAAAGATTCAGAGGTAGGTACAGAAAGAAATGTGGAGAGTCTCAGAAGCAAATGCAAAGAGGGATTCTTTTTTTGGATTCAAGAAATATTTATTAGGTGCTTTCCTGTTCCAGTCTAAGCCCATAACATGTGGTAGGGAGACAAACTACGATAATTCCGGTTAGTGATCAGTGTTTAAAAGTTAAAGAGGATATGGTAGCACAGGATGGAGGCAGGGCTGACTTTGGAGTGAATAGAGGAGATGCACTGCAGAGGTACCATTTGTACAGAGACATGATGAGAAGGAAACAGACATGGGACAATCTGGGGACAAGCATTCCAGGCCCCAAGGCCATCACAAAAGCTCTGAGTATAACAGTTTTGCCGTGTCCCAGGAACAGCGAGGAGACACGTGCGGCGAGGGGAAGGGGGATGAGGTCAGAAGTGCAGGCTGGGGACCGATCAAATCAAATAAATTTGAATTTATTCCAGACTTAATGGGAAGCCATTGAAGGGTTTTGAGCACAGGAGTGACAAGATCAGATTTTCATTCAAAACAAAAGCAAAAACAGAACTACATTGCTTTGCTGAGAATGGATACTTGGATTTGAACATGGAAGCAAGGAGATGAGCTAGCTGCTGTCGTGGTCACCATGATGGTGGCTTGGACCAGGACAGTGTTGGCTGGGGTGCAGAGAGGTGGAAGGTGTCGAATTCTGGAGGTGAACCGGACAAACATTGGGTGAGGGAATGAAAACCAAGGCAAGGTAAAGAGAGGAACTCTTTGTACTAGACTTGAGGGAATTGGCGGTGGGGGTGCAGTCGGGTGGGTACCTCTGTGTATTGCCAGGAAGGGGAACCCCAGAACAGGAAACAGAATTTGGGTGGGAGGAATCAAGAGTTGTCCTTTGGACGAGCCAAGTTGAGCGTGCCTGTTAGAAATCCAAGCTGGGGTATGCAGCGGCTGGATATGTGAGACCGTAGCTTGGGAGAGAGGTCATGGCTGGAAATAAATGCTTTGGGAACATCCACATATGAAAGAAAACTAAAGTCACAGTTCTGGATGAGGTTGCCACGGAGGTGAGTGTAGACAGGGAAGGAGACCTTGGCCAGGGCCTTGGGGTCATCTCCCTCAGAGGGAAAAGGGGATCTAGCAAGGGGAAGCAAGGAGTGACCAGATGCCTGCGGGAAACCAAGACAGCCACAGAGGTCAAGAGAATGAAGTGTTTCAAGAGGAGAGTCAGCTGTGCTGAATGCTGCTGAGAATTAGAGGAAGATCAGGGAGACTCAGAGAAGGACGTGGGTGTTGTCGATGACTTTGTCAGGAGGTCATTTCTGCACAAGCTGGAACTGAAGCCCTGCAGGAGTGGTGGCGGGAGAGGGGGCGTGGAGGGAAAGTGAATCTATGCAATCCTTTCCGTGGGAAAGCAACACAGAGGAGAGTGATAGAGACATGCAGACAGGGAGATGGAAGGCAGAAAAGTACACCTTGAAATCAGAGAGCTGCTGGAGCAGGTGAGATTGAGAAAGATGGGGGGCAGGAGGAGTGGGTCAGAGGTGCAGCTGGGTGCTGGGCCCAGCGGCTCTGCGGGACTCACCCAGGGCTGCTTCTCCAGCTGTGGACGCCAGGCAGGCTGCTCTCCTGGGTTTCCCTCTGGGCCCCACCAAGGCCTGGGAGAACCCAGTGAAGTGAAGGGAAAGAACACGTTTCATGCATTCATCTCACAGATGCTTCCCTGGAGCTTGGGGTGCCAGGCCCTGCACCCTTAGTGCTGCATCCATCCCACCTCCACCCTGGAGAGGAGTCAGGCAGTGTGGACAATTAGAACACAGCGGGAGGGCCACGCAGGCATTGAGGAAACACTGCAGGCACTTTATCTAGCATGGATGGGGATGTCTGTATGTCACCATCTCACTGCCTGCATCCATCCATCCATCCAAGTCACCCAGTGCACATTTCCTTTGGCCTCCCATGTACCTGGGCAGGACAGAGCCAAGTTCCTGGACCTGGCTCCTGCCCTTGTCTGATGGGAGAGCCACGCACAGACAATCACATCTCAGTGCAGTGCTCGGAGGGTGGCAGCGCGGGTGCCATGGGTGTCCGGAGCAGGGGTGGGCAGAGAGGGAGCGGGGGCTCCGGAGCCCTGGTCCGGCTGTCCATCAGGCCCACCAGGGTCATGGGGGAAGAAGGAATTGGTGAAAAGTGGGTCCTACCTGGGCCGTCACAGAGGGGCTGCGGGAGGGGGTGAAGGCTGGAGATCAGGCCCTGCTGCCAATGCCACACGGCTGTCCCCATCCCTGCCCCTGGGGGAGCTGAAACTGCATGGAAGTTTCCCCAGGGGCACCCCGTCTAATAAACTCAATGAAGAGAACTGCTGCTGTGGTTCCCGTGCCCCCAACACCCAGCCCCCCCCCCAAGAAACCTGTCCTTTCAGCTTTGTGGGGAGCTGAGGACCCCAACGTGGAAATTGATCTTTCAATGTTAGACCCATAGACCCATGGATCTTCTACCTCAGATCCGGGGTCCAGGTCCCCAGGACCCCCTCCCTCAGACCTGGGGGTCCAGGTCCCCAGCCCCGGGATTCCAGGCCCTCAGCCTCTCACCCCTCAGACACGGGGTCCAGGCCCCCAGTCTCTGCTCCCTCACACCCCAGGATCCAGGTCTCCAGCCCCTCCTCCTGAGATCCAGGATTCTGGGGCACCAAGACTCCTTCCCCAGGATTCAGGTATTCAGGTCCCCAGGCCTTTTCTTCAGGAAGTCACGACTAGAGCACAGCCTTTCGTTCCCGGGCTCCCAGGAGTCCAGCCCCCCAGCCCCCCTCTTGCCTCTGAACCCAGCAGTTGAGGTTCCCAGGCCCGCGTCCCGAGGACCAGAAATCCCAGCTCCGTGCCGCCCCCTCCTACCACCTCGGGGTTCTCCAGTTCGGACCCTCAGCCCCTACCCTAGCTCCTAATGGAAATAAAGAGTCCTTTCAGGCTCCAGCCCCTTCAGCGCCCGGCCCTCGGCCCCTCCTCCCGTCCCGTCCCCTTAAAATACCCGGGATCCCTATGGCAACAGGCGCCCGGGCGACAGGTGCGGGTGTTATTTACGGGTCGAGCCCGAAATAGCCGCAGAGGGTAAAGGGGGTGGGGGCGGGGGCGAGGCTGGCGCGAGCGCAGCCTTCCGGGAGCCGGCGGCGTGCGGAGGCGGACGGTTCGGGGGCACCGCGGGGCCGGGGTCGGCGCCGCGCCGGGGCAGGCCGGCGAGGGGGGGCCCGCGCCCAGGAGACCCGGGTGGGAGGCCCGACGGCGCGGCCCGGCCTGGAGCTGAGCGTGGCGCGGGCCCGGGGGGACCGGCCCTGGGAACCCGGGGGAGGGCTGCGGGTTGATCCCAGAGGGACCTGAGTGCCCTCGGGGTTCGGTCGCCCTTTGAACCCCTGCACTACCTGGTCTCCATTCCTGGGTTCTGAGCCCTGAGGCAGCTCCTCAGCCCCACCCCCACCCCCCATCTCTCCCGGCTACCCGTCTCCTTTCCCCGTCCAGCAGGGGCCCGGATGGCCCGTCCCGGGACGACCGGGGACACCCCATCCTCTTCGCTTGAATCTCGGTGGGTCCCCACGCACCCCAGCCCTCTCTTCTGAACCCCAGCAGGAACTCTGCTATTCTACGAATTCCGGGGATTCCACTGCCTCTCCGAGACCCAGAGGGAATTCCACCCCTACCCCCTCCTTCTGAGCTCTCTGGGGTCCCCACGTCTCCCTCTTCTGAACCCCAGAGAGGACCCAAGCCATCTTCCCGGGACCTGCACCCAAAAGAACCGAGTCCGAACCTCCTCTCAAACACGGAGGACCTCAGCGCCCCTTCCAGGGCACCCCAAACTGTGAGCTTTAGTGGGGTGCACTAAGGAAGCCCAGTTTCCCTTCTGTGAATCCCCCCAGTGGGGACCCCAGAGCCCCCCTCAGAGCTTCCCCTGGCCGGCTCCTGGTTCCCCGGGCTCCCCCTGGGCGCCTCAGGGGGACCTTGCTTTCCCTCTGCCCCCATCCCCTTTGCTGGGCTCCCGTGCTCACCCCCAGCTCTCCTGAGCCTCGGAGGGTTTGCCCAAGAGGGGGACCCGTTGGGTTTGGGTTTGGGTTTAGGTTTTCCTCTTCTAAGCCCCAGAGACGACGTCAGCTCCCCCACTGGGGGAATCCTAGCCCCTTTCCCGTAAGTTTCAGGGAAGACGCTTGTCGTGGTCCGCTGTCATAATCCGGTGGCCCGAGCCCCTCACCCCCTCCGGAGACTCCAGGCAGGTCCGGCGGGGCCCCCTGCCCCGGCCCTGACCGCCCCCACCCCCACCCCCGCGCCGGCCCGGCCACAACGATGATGATGTGGCCGAACTTCTTCCTGCAAGAGGAGGAGCGGTGGCGGGCCGCGGGCCGGCGGAGGGCGCACGGGCAGCAGGGCGTGGCGCTGTCGCCCGAGCGCGAGGGGAAGATCAAGCTGCTGCTGCTGCTGGCCGCGCTGGGCGCCACGCTGGCCGTGCTGGCCGTGGGCACCGAGTTCTGGGTGGAACTCAACACCTACAGGGCGAATGGCAGTGCCGTCTGCGAAGCCGCGCACCTGGGGCTGTGGAAGATGTGCACCAAGCGGCTGTGGCAGGCCGACCTGCCCACGGGCAGAGACACCTGCGGCCCCGCCGCGCTGCCTGGAGGTGAGCCGACACCGCCCCTGCCCAGCCCCGCAGTCGGCGGGCGGTCAGCCAGGCCCGTCCCGGAGAGGGCCTGCCCCCAGACAGAGCCTGAGACGCCAGGACAGTGCGTCTCACCCCCCAACCCCCAGAAAGGGCCTGTACCCGGATCAGCCTGTGCCCCCCAGACCTGAGGAGAGTGCACACCCCAGAAAGGGCTACTCAGAGCACCCACACGCACACTCAGATCAGTGTGTGTCCCCAAAGACAGCCTTTGCCCCCCCCCAGCCCAGCCTGTGCTTCCCAGACTGTTTTATGACCCCAAAGCTCCTGTACCCCCAGACCAGTGTGTACCCCAGCCCAGCCTGTGCCCCTAAACAGAGCATAAACCTCTAGCCTAGCCTGTGTTCCCCAGACCATTCTATGACCCCAAAGCTCCCGTATCCCCAGGCCAGCCTGTGCCCCCCTGAGTCAGCCTGTATTCTCTGTGCACATGCCGGACAGCCCGCCTGTGCCCCTGGAGGGAGCCGGGTTCCTGGTGTCAGCTTGCTCTTCCCACACTGCAGATGGGCCGCTGTGGGCCTGCAGAGACTGATTGCCTTGACTCCCACTCCAGATAGAATCTGTGCGGGTTTTCCCACCCCCTAGGTCCACCCAATGAAGCTCCCAGCAGACACTCCCAGCCTCACAGGAAAGACACAGTGCCCCCTGGGAAGTGTTCTTTATTTCCTGTCCCTCTCACCTGTGAATGCCCAGACTGGGAATTCCAACCCTTCACCCTTTCTTTTCAGACGTCCCCACACCCCTCCCTTTCCAATAGGGTGGCTTTCCACCCCCAGCCGAGTCAGAGCTATCCCACACCCGTCACTCTTCCTGACAGGACACGCCGTCCCTTTGACTTATACCAGTGGGCCATCCCAAACCGCTTCTTCGTTTCTGCAGATGGACAGCCTCTCCTTCTTCAGAGCTCACGCAGGGTGGAATGGGTGCCTGGCAGTGGAAATAGCAGATGCATATATAGTTCCCAGCTCTGTTCTGAGTATTTCATGTGGATTGCTGATTTCCTATGATTAGTTAGTGTTATCACTTTCATTCTGCAGAAGAGAAACATGAGGATCAAGAAATTTAAGAAACTCAGCTTGTGTATCCAGAATGGTTTTACTGCATCTGCATACAAAGATTTCCCACTGGTAGGGACGTCCCACCCATCTCAGTGCATAAGATGAGATCCCTCGCACCTCTTGCTGTCCCCTTTATTTGCCAGAAAGGACTTCAAGTTCCGTAAAGGGCTATGGCCGCCATCCCTCAATCTCTGCCCCTTGGAGGACATGTCACAGCCCACACTGTCTCAGAGAAATAGCCCACATGTCCCACCACCTGCCACAGGATGGCCTGTATCTCCCTCCGCTTCAAGGGGTGCTTTTCAAATGGGGTATACCATGTCCCATTGGGGTCAGAGACAGGGTATCCTAAATTGTTGGTAGCTACAACAATATACCAGATGCTCCACATGGTCCTGGAAAAATGCTGTGCACCAGCTCACCCTTTAGATGGAATTTCACATTTCTCTCATAGCTGTAGACCGTGTTTGCTGTAAACTGTATGTGCTGTGGGCCTTGTTTTCCCCCACTGGCTGCTACAAATAGCATCCTCATCCCTGGCTCTGCCCCCCCCCCAAAGCATCCTTTTTCTCTTTCTGCTGCAGGGTGAGGACTCACACTTTCAAATTTTATCAGGCTCCTCCTGCCTTTCTCCTTCCCTCCGGGAGCAAGGTGGAATGTCCCGTTCCACACCCCCTGACTCCTTTGGAGCTACACTTCTTTCAATTTGGAAAACTTCTCTTCCAATTCCCCAGGTTGCCTGGCTCCTCTTGTGTTTTCTTTACCTCTGATATTCTCTACCTCTTTCTTCCCTTTCTGTGCCTCAGTTTCCCCAAATGCAGAATAAAGGAGAGGGCAGGTTGGACTAGGTGAACTCAGGGAATTTCTGGCTCTAAAAAGTGGTTTAGAAAGTACTTTTTGTACTCCTTTTTTAGTTTAGGGTTTCTTGGGGTTCAAGCCCATAAAGTCAAATTAATTATATTCCTCAGTTTATCACAAAATCATTAGCAGCTTGTGCAAAATCCTTTTTCTACTTTATTTTATATTCTTATTCATTTTTTCCATTCCTTCCTAACTCATCTTTAATGTTTGATATATGTTACAGATATATATTTTTTAACTTGGAAAATATATCATGTTATTTTAATATGTATGTGTTTTAGTTTACATAAATGATACGGTGTTATAGATTTTGTCTGTTTTCAAAATGTTCTTTCTTTTTTTCTCAACACTGTGCTTCTCAGGTCTCCCCATGTGGCTTTACACTTTCCTAGTCCATGATTGCTGCGTGCTGCAGAGATTTTCACAGGAAGCAGATATCATATTTATCCATTCCCCTTAGATATGAGCAACCAGACAGTTTTTATAAACAAAGCTGCAGTGAACCCCCACATAATGTGCTCCCTTGTGTATTTTTCTTTTCTAGATAACTGTAAGTGAAATTGTTAGGTCATAGGGTATAAGCCTACTTCATTTCATAAATGAAGAAAGACTGGTACCCATCTTTCTTCATTCCAGCTGTTTCCTCTCATCCTTCTGATGCTTGATATTATATTTTAATATTTGCCAATCTAATTGATCAAAAGTGGGATCCCCTGCTGATTGAAGTTGCATTCCTCGGATCCCTCGTGAGCTGGAGCAGATCTTTATGCATTTGTAAATCATTCAGGCTTCCTCTTCAGTGAACTGACTATCCATATCCTTTGCCCATTTTTCCAGCTGGGTTACCTGTCTTTCTGGCTGATCTGCAGGAGTTCTCTGCATTTTCTAGATAGGAACTCTTTGCTGGATTTACACATGGTAAATCTCTTTCCTGAGTCTGTGAGCCTTGTTACCTCTTGCTCCGTGCCTTTTGTTGAATAAAGTGAGCATCCATTTCTAATCCCACTTGACCTTCAGCCCACCCAGTGAGGGAGTCAGGAAAGAGATTCGCTCTTTTTACAGGGGAAGAATCCAAGGCCCAGAGAGGTCTATGGCCCTCTCAAGGCCAACGATCTGTGCCTCAAAGCTCCAGGTTGGAATCCCAGATCCTGCAGAGCAGGTGGCTTTTCCTTCTCTGAGCATCATTTTTTCTCTCTGCTTATCAGGGCTACTAATGCCATCTGTTTAGTATGCTACATAAGTGTCCATCCCCGAGCTTGTATAAGGGACCTCCATGTCATTGCCACCCGCTACTGCGTTTCTCTCTTCTGCTCCCACAGAAGCAAACTGCACCTATTTTAAATTCTTTACCACGGGGGAGAATGCACGCATCTTCCAGAGAACCACAAAGAAAGGTGAGAACTGCGTGGTGGGGTTGTGATCTGCTGACTGTGCTGGCCTTGTCTCCTCTGCTTTGCACCAGGATGGATGCAACTCCTTGGGAGGCCCGGTTTTGGGGGACAGTGACAGAGTAATGGTAGGGGCATGGTTCTCCAGACCCGTATCCCTGACCCTCCTACCTCTAGCTCAGCCTTTCCTACTTGTGTGTAACTGTGGGCAAGTCCTCTCTGTGGCTAGTACTTAAACAACTCATGTATGTAGTAGATGCTGAGCATGGCACTGTGTGCTTCGTAGTAATATCTCCAGCCCTTGCACAACCTGCAGAGCCGAAACTTTACCTTTATCTCCCAGAGGAGAAAACAGAAGGCCCGATATGGTTTAATTATTTCCCCAGGAAGTAGCAGAAGCAAAGAGGTTCAAAACCAAGTAATTCTGACTCTAAAGCAGCGCTGTCCATTAGAACTTTCTGCAAGGATGGAAACATCCTGCTATCCACACGGTCTGATATGGCAGCCACTGGCCACCAGTGCCTCCTGAGCCCTTGAAATGGGCTGGCATGAGTGAAATGGGCTGCCATATTGAACCACACAGCTCTGAAGCCATTGTCCTTTCTACTTTAATAACAGCTTCCCCGATGTCCAAGTGCCTCAGTTTCCCCATTAATGAAGGAATTGTGATTTTATCATCAATCATACCTGGTGTTTGTAAAGATTTAATTTGACGATGCTACTCAAACATAGTGTGTTGTTTCATTCAGTAGGCCCTCAATAAATGGTGGTTCCTTACTTCCTCCAATTATTATTATTTTTTCCTTGCTTTTGTTCTGGATGAGCTTGGGCAAGTCACTGCCCTCCTCTGGGAGAGCGAAACATCATAGCATGCACTTACGGAACACCTGCTGGCTGTCAAAAGTCTGCACTGGGCACTCTAGACACTGATTTCTAATCTTCCTCATAGCCAGATCAGATAGGGATTTCTATTCCTGATTTTCCAGTGGAGGAAGTGGAGGCTCAGAGAGCTTCAATGACTGAATCCGATTCCAACTTCGATCATTCTACTTTAACAACCCCCCCTCCACCACCGTCTCCCACGCACCCCACTGCCTGACTTTCCTCACCTGCAAACGCATGGTAACCAGACTACAAGTAATAAATGCTGGCTGGCAATTCCCCTTCTAATCCTAGCTCTGTTCTCTCTGCTCTGTGACCTTAAGCAGGTAACTGACCCTCTCTGAGTCTTAGTTCCTTCAATAGTATAAGTAAAGTATCAGACTGGTACTTGAAAACGTATTTTCTGTAGTCCTGAACGTTCTGGCTTGGTGCTGGGTCCCTGGAAAGGGTTCCCCCCTTGTTCCCAGGTTCTCTGCATCTCCCTCTCCTCTCCCACAGAGATAAATCTGGCAGCTGCGGTGCTAGCAGTGCTGAGCCTGACCGTGATGGCCCTGGGGTGCCTCTGTATCATCATGGTGCTCAGCAAAGGGGCGGACTTCCTGCTCCGCGTTGGAGCCATCTGCTTTGTCCTTTCAGGTTGGAGTTGAGAGTCTGGAGGCTGAGGACATTGCATGCTGGGAGGTGGGATCTGCAAACACTGCTGCATGCTGGGAGGGAGAGGGGAGGCTTCCAGGCACTGTTGCATGCTGGGAGGTGGGAATCTACAAACACTGCTGCATGCTGGGGGGTGTGGGGGTGGGAGGTTTCCAAGCAGTGTTGCATGCTGGGAGGTGGGGAAAGCCCATGGGCTGTAGAAGGCTCAAGGAAGGGAGGGTTCCAAGCCCCGCTGTGGGCTGGGAATTAGAGGGTCTCCAGACCTTCTTTTAGATTTGGACCTGGAGTCCCCAAGGGAGTAAAGGGTCAAGGAAAATGCTGCATCCTGTGAAATATAGTCCCAATAATAAGAACTTCAACTTGTTGAGCATCTATCTCGAACCCTCACAAAAGCTCTGCTACTTTATGGAAAAGAAAAGCAAGGCTCAGAGAAGTCAGAGGAATTACTCATGGTCACACAGCCAATGATGGCAGAGATGGGCCTTGAAACTAGGTCTTTTTGATTCCAAAACATGGCTTCTTTTCACTGACCCCCACCATTGCATTCCGGGAACTATATTCTTGTGGGGTCTTTGCAGAGCATGGTGTGGTGGAAGGAATTCTGAATTGGGAGGTAGGTGTTCTGAGTTCTAGCCTAGGTCATGCCCTGAATCAACTGTTGATCTTGGGCAGGTCCCTTTCTTTTCTCTGGATCTTTGTTCCCTTATTAGATCAAGTATTTTCAAAGGTGGATAGAAAAGCGATTAACATAAAGTTTCATTTATTATTTTCATTAATTTATTGAGCACCTACTATGTCCCAGCATGTGCTAAAGGCAGAAGATACAAAACTAAGTAAGAACACACTGTGTCTGCCCTCTTAGAGCCTAGATTCTGTCAGCGCTAGTAATAATAATTATGATGAGAGTTATGATAAACAACATGAAGGGTACATAGAATCAGTGATGGGAGTCTGTGCCAGAGAAGGTCCTAGAGAAAGTGGCATTTAAGCTGATAACCGAAGGATGAATGGGGATTATCCTAGCAACGTAGAATGGTGGCAGTGGTGACGGTGGCATTTAGTGGTGGTGGTGATGGTAGGATATTGTTGGTGATGGAGTTGGAGGGGCTGGTCATGGTGGCATTGGTGGAACAGTGTGTACTAAGGCTGTAAAAAGTTTAGCAAAATTAAGGAAAAGAACAAAGTTCAGAGCATAAAGCATGGTACAGCTGTCATGGTTGTACATGGTAGCCTTGATTTAAAAATGAGATTGAGACCTGGTGAAAGATGAGGCCAGGGACCCATAATTAGTGTTTAAGAGTACACTTAAGTGGAAAATAATAAAGATCATGGTCTTATTGTTGTTTTGTCATCTTAAAGACCTGCCTAGATACAGAGAAAAATTTAGACATCCCTTTTCCTTTTGTTTATCTATTCATTCATGCATTAAATTAACTCATGCACACAGACATACAGCCACACACAAAATACACCCACTCGGGAAACTGCCATTCTGGAGATTGTTATCTGATTGATGTCAGAGAAATAAGGCTAATGATCCCACAATTACCAACTGTGATGAATGCAATGAAGGAAAATTAGAGTTCTGTGAGAGTGTATAATGAAAAGCAGGAAGTTAGAGTGGGCCTATCTGAAGTGGTGGCATTTTAAGAAAGCTGAAGACTGGGTAGCCAAGCTGGAAAGAGTTTGGTGGATTTGAAGGCCAGAAAGAAAGCCACTGTGACTACTTTCAATGGGGTATTGCTGCGGAAACTAGGCGATCTGCAGGGAATCAAAGATCTGGGTTGGACTCCTATCTCCTTAAGAGCAGTGTAATCTTGGGCAAACCATTTTCTCTCTCTGTGCCTAAATCTCCTTGTATTCATGAACTCACACATTCAAGTATCCACTTAACAAGTATCCTATTCTAGCCACCCACCCATTTATCCTCCGTCAACCAATTCCTACCTCTCTCTCTCTTCCTCCCTGCATGTATCCATCCATGTATCCATCCATTTCCTCTTTTCCACCTATCCATCCACCTGTCCAATCCATCCATCCATCCAACAATAACTTTTATTTTTATTTTTTATTTATTTTAAAAATATTTTTTATTAATTTTTTTAAATACCAAAAAAACACCAAACACAAACATTTGTAATTTTTGATCATTCCATTCTACATATATAATCAGTAATTCACAATATCATCACATAGTTGCGTATTCATCATCATGATCATTTCTTGGAACATTTGCATCTATTCAGAAAAAGAAGTAAAAAGAAAACAGAAAAAAATTCATACATACCATACCCCCACCCCTCCCCCTCACCAATCACCAGCATTTCACTCTAAATTTATTTTAACATTTGTTCCCCCTATTATTCATCTTTATTCCATATGTTTTACTTGTCTGTTGACAAGGTAGATAAAAAGAGCATCAGACACAAGGTTTTCACAATCACACAGTCACACTGTGAAAGCTATATCATTATACAATCATCTTCAAGAAACATGGCTACTGGAACACAGCTCTACATTTTCAGGCAGCTCCCTCCAGCCTCCCCATTACATCTTGAATAACAAGGTGATATCTATTTAATGCGTAAGAATAACCTCCAGGATAACCTCTTGACTCTGTTTGGAATCTCTCAGCCATTGACACTTTGTCTCATTTCACTCTTGCCCCTTTTGGTCGAGAAGGTTTTCTCAATCCCCTGATGCTGAGTCTCAGCTCATTCTAGGGGTTTTCTCAATCCCTTGATGCCGAGTCTCAGCTCATTCCAGGATTTCTGTCCCACATTGCCAGGAAGTTCCACACCCCTGGGAGTCATGTCCCACGTGGACAGGGGGAGGGTGGTGAGTTTGCTTGTTGTGTTGGCTGGAGAGAGAGGCCACATCTGAGCAACAAAAGAGGTTCTCTTTGGGGTGACTCTTAGGCCTAATTTTAAGTAGGCTTGACCTATCCTTTGTGGGGTTAAGTTTCATATGAACAACCCCCAAGATTGGGGGCTCAGCCTATAACTTTGATTGTCCACACTGCTTGTATGAATATCAAGAATTCAACTTGGGAAAGTTGAATTTCCCCCCTTTCTCACCATTCCCCAAAGGGGACTTTGCAAATACTTTTTTATTCACTGTTCAAATCACTCTGGGATTTATCGGGGCATCACTCTGGACAAACTAACAAAATTCCATGTCCTACTCAAGGTTCCATGTACTTATGGTGTTCAATTAAACTGTCTACATAAGTTATATTAGGAAAAGCACCAGTCAAAATATAAATTTTGTACCAAATAAACATTTTTTGCTTTAGTCTCACACATGAGGTAAAATTTTAAAATATTAATTACCATCTATTTCAGCACCCTGCAGTAATGACATTCCTTTGCTCTTCCTCATGCACAAACATTTTTTAAATTTGTACATTTAGTCACTATCATTATACACTCTAGGCATTCCTAGATTATACCATCTCAACCTTTATTGTCTCCCTTTCTTTCTGATTTCATTCCAACAATAATTTTTATATTACAATATTAGAGTTGGAATAATGCTAATCATAGAGTATTGCACATTCTTTCAATACTCTAATACATAGTAAGTGCTAGTTACCCCTGGGGGTTGATTCATGAATGAGACCAATGCGATTCCTGTCCTCGTAGCTCAGGAGAAATTTGGTGGTGGTGGCGGCGTTAGTGAGCCCCAGCTGTATACATCCCGGGGGTGCCGCTGAAGGTGAGGATGTAAAAGTGCATTAGGAAAATATTGGGCATTAAAATGTGTTGCAAAAGGTAGCACTGAGTGAAGGTGAGGGGGATTATGTGATGCTAAGATTACTATGGTTGTACTGTGTATTAGGGGCAAGTTGGGCTTTTGAGGTCTCTGTAGATTAGGGACATGTTCAGGTTATATTGTTTTTTCCCATGAGCTGTATGTCAGGTGCTGCTCTATGTTTTAGAGATATGATACAGGTAAGTTTCCTGCCCTCGTGGATTTATAATCAAGCGGGGGCGGAGGTGGGGGTTGCTTCTCAGTTTTTTGGCTAAGATCAAGTGTACCGTCAAGCGGGCAGACAGAATTAGACAAATGCACAATTCCTCATGTAAATCAATAAATATGAGTAATTACCAACAGTAATAGATACTATAGATGAAAGCCAAAGACGATGAGGACGCATAACACGGAGATTAAATTTAGACTGAGGAAGCTGTGGTCAGGGCAGGCTTCCCTGAGTCTCCTAATCTGAGTTGAGTCGTTGAGGCTGTGTAATACGGGAGCCGGGAGGGATTTACTAAGCAACATAAAGGCCTTCGGGTCTGGGAGAGTGCGATGTATTAAAGGCCCGGAGGAAGCCCTGCTCCGTTCTTCTGGAGCGTGGGAAAAGCAGCTCGGACAGGGTGGCCTCTAGCGTGTGTGGCCTTTGAGGACACATGGGGGAAGTCTGGCTTCATCAGCGTGGAGGTGTAGAGAAGTAGAGAAGACAACAGTCCAGCTGGACCCGAACCCAGGCTGCAGCCCCCCTAGGGCTCAGTTTCCCCACCAGGAGAGTGGGGGTCAGCAACCTCCACTGCTAAGGCCTTGTGGAAGAGATGTCGCATCAAAACATTTCGTTCAATTATTGGCACAAAGTTGGTGTGTCTAGACCAGGCAAACGTGCAAATTGTGGTTGAAAAAAAAAGAAATAAAAAAGCCAAAAGACCAATACTATTTTGTGATAAATGATGTGAAATTCAAAATTCAGTGCCTGTAAATCAGGTTTTATGGGAACACAGCAACATGCATTCATTCATGTATGGCCTAGGGTTGCTTTCTAATTACAGCAGCTGTGCTGAGTAGTTGCCACAGAGATCCTAAGACGCTTAATGCTGAAAATATTTACTGTCTGGCCCATAGGCTGTAGTGTAGACCCATGGCTTAGTTCAAAAAACTCTAGAAGCCATGTTTGAGTCTTCTCTTTCCTTCACACATCCTATCCAATCCATCAGCAGATCCCTTTGGCACTAATTCCAAAATATATTTTGAGCCCGAACACTTCCCTCCATTTTCACCATCCCTTTAATCCAAGCCACTGCCAGGGATAATTTCTTTAGACTTCTAACTTCTACTCTTGTTCTTCTCAAGCCCATTCTCCAGGCAGCAGCCAGTGTGATTATATCTATATGCTATTGAGGTAACATAGATAAATGACACAAAAACTCCATTTACACCATTTTTAAGTGTGCACTTCAACAGTATTAATTCACAATGTTGTGCTAAAATTACCACCATTGATTACCAAGACCTTTTCATGACCCCAAACAGAAACCTGCACCCATTAAGCAATAACTCTCCATTCTCCCTTTTCCCCAGCTTCTGATAACCTTTAATCTACTTTCTGTCTCTGTGCATTTGCTTGTCTAGATATTTCATGTAAGTGGAATCAGACAAGTTTTGCCCCTTTGCATTTGGCTTAGCTCACTCAGCACGATGTCTTCAAAGCTCATGCAGGCAGAGTTTTATTGTTAAACCAATCACAAGCCACCAAAAATTCCTACCTCTGGTAACAAGGCCTGCATTAGCTGCTCCCTGGCCACATCCAAGACTTCAACCCTTACCACCTGCTCTCTAAGCTCTGGCCACAGGGGTCTCTGCCGCTCCTCAGAGCGTTTGCCCTGCTGTTTGCTCAGCCTGTGCTTCCATCAGATCTTCATTTGTCTCCCTTCCCCGTGTTGTTTAAGTCTCTGATCAAACATCACCTCCTCAGAACGGTCGGCATTGACCACCTCATTGAAAGTCGACTCGAACCCCCTCTGCCCTTACCCTGGCTTATTTCTCTTCGTAGAATTGATGACTATCTGAAATCATATATTTATGCACTGAAATGTAAATATACTCTTGTCTCTCTCCCCTGTGAACCTCCAGGATTAACAAGCTCTCGGTAAAGCTCTGTTGAGTGAATGAAAGAATGCATGAATGAGAAAATGAATGAAGGGGACTGGCTGATGCGTTTCCTTCCCTAACTCCTTTCCCATCTCCGGTCCCTAACACTGAGCTGCACAGGCCAAGAAGGGAGGAAAAGGGTCAGGGATTGAGACTGGGGCCAGACTCCAGGTCTGAGAGGGGAAACAGCCAGACTCCAGAACTCATGAGGGACCACCAGATAAGCCCAGCGGAATCTGGCCCCTGCCTACTTCTGCTACCCAATCACCCACCACTCCCCCACACTCTGACTCTTTATGTTCCAGCTATGATCGCCTCCTTTCATTTCCTCAAACACACTCTGCTTAAACCTTCCACCAGAAGTATTCCATGCTTCTGCTTGGAATACATTTTCCTTCTTCTTCTTCTTTTTTTTTGCATGGCTGGCTTCCTCTCACCCTTCAGGTCTCGGCTCAGATGTTTTTTCCTGATGACCCCATCTGAAGTCCCTGCTCTACCAGGGAACGTCACTCTCCCTCCCATCACCTTGTTTCATTTCCTAGCATGCATCACTCTCTGAAATCATCTTCTCCCCTTATTTACTTTGGAAGCCACAGCTTGGCAGCCTGCAGACCAGTGGTGGCCAAGAGATGTCCTTTACTTAGTGGGCAACGTTTAAAGAGTTCCCTGAGCCAATATTTAAAGATTGAGAGCGTTCCCATGAAAATAATAATAACAAACATTCTGACTAGTCTCGAAAAAATTCAGAAGATCTGAGAACGCGTGGCCCCCTTTTTCTAAAGGTCTGCAGTCGACTGACACCATGTTGGCTGTCCTTTGCCACAGTCCCTGACGAGCCTGCCTGCTTCATTGGTGCATACTTTCTCATCATCCCTTATAGGCACTTGAGTTTCACAGTCCCTGGTTTACTTGTTTAGCATCTGATGAGCTAAGGACAGGGCCTTTGTCCCGTTACTTCTTTGTCTCCAGCTTCCCAAACAGTGCCTGCTGTACAGTGTATGCTTAGTAGGTGTTTATGGAAGGAATGAGTGGGTGTCATGGGGTCCCTTGGGTTTCTTGTTTGATAGGGCGTGTTGGGGAGATGCTCTGAGCCGAGCTGAGATGCCCAGGGCTGCGTCTTCTCCCCCACAGGCCTGCTGCTTCTGGTAAGCCTGGAAGTGTTCCGCCTCTCCGTGAGAGCCCTGCTGGAGAGAGTCAGCCCCGAGCCGGTCCCGGCCCTGACCTACGAATATTCCTGGTCTCTGGCCTGTGGAGTGGCCGCCAGCCTGGTCCTGCTGCTGGGAGGAGGCTGCTTTCTGCTGCTCACGCTGCCTCCCTGGCCCTGGGGGACACTCTGTCCCAGGCAGGGCCACGGGGGCTCCTAGGGACATACTATGCTTTCACTGAGCTCTGGCCCAACCCTCCTCCCCAAGGCTCCCCTCAAAATCTTCTGCCCCATCTCCAGGAGAAACTGTTTTCACAAATGTGCCTTTTGCTCCCTCGTCTTCTCCGTCTATAAATATGTTTTTCTCAATGGCCAAGTGTGGGTCGCTTGGGGGTGGGGTGGAAAGAGGCTTTTTTTTTTTCGCTAACGAGGGTCCCCCAGAAGGCTGGCGGGGACCTGATGGGGTAACTGGGGTGGAAGATGAGGGCAGGGGTCTTGGGAGGGAATTGGGCCTCTTCATTTCCCAGGTCTGGACTGATTCACTTGGGCAAGAGACTTCTTAGGACTAATCTGCAAATTGGGGTTGGGTTAGGGTTGATAAGGGATGGGGAGAAACTCTGGGTCTGACCACCCCATGGTCTGATTTGGGATTAAAGGTTCGGAAATTTAAAAACCTTGATTTGGAGTCCATTTGTGGTTGGTTGTGCACTCTGGGGTATTCTACTTATAGGTCTCAGGAGTCACTTGTAAATGAACCCATGGAAAGGACACAACAATTTAGAAACACAGATATTAAGGTG
This sequence comes from Myrmecophaga tridactyla, assembly GCA_004026745.1. Taxonomy (NCBI): domain Eukaryota; kingdom Metazoa; phylum Chordata; class Mammalia; order Pilosa; family Myrmecophagidae; genus Myrmecophaga; species Myrmecophaga tridactyla. Next base: position 19,900 of record PVIY010035308.1, read on the forward strand.
GAATAGCAGCAATGCTAACAGTTATTGGGAAATGAGGACTTTGTCTCTGGTCTGTGAGTCCCTCCGGCAAAAGGGAAGGCTGGCTTAAACCTACTTGCACACCTGCTGTGCTTAATATGCATCATCTTACTCAAACATCACAGCATGGCTTAGCAGCCAATGGTGCAGGTAGGCTCATCTGAATGATACAAACCTGGAGGCTCACGGAAGTCAAATGAGCTTCTCAAAGAACAGAGAAGGTAGACTTCAAATCCAGGTAAAGATACAAACATAAATACAAATATATTGATACTCTGAGTTTAAGCCTCTTAAACATTTCCATATTTAATTATAAGCTGTTCCATGATTGAGACCAATAATTATGTCATCTAGGAAACATGGGGGACCCTTTCTCAATGAATTGAGATTGTACCCTATCTCAGATTCGGTGGAGTTCAGTGGTGTGTTCTTTGGCAGGGCACATTTTCTGCGCTCCTTTTCTTATTGAACTTCTACTCCACATTGTAAGGGTGTGGGTGGGCACCAAAGTGGGTTAATTCAGGGTTCTCCAGAGAAACAGAACCAACAGGATAAATCTCTATCTCTATATTATCTAATCTAGCTATGAACAGATTTACTATAAGGAATTTGCTCTTATGACTATGGGTGCTGGCGGGTCTGAACTCAGAAGGGCAGCCCACAAGCTGGAAACGCCCTAGAGATGCTGACGTCCTCAATCTGAATTCACCAAGGGAAGCTGGCTGGAAGTTCTGGCAGGAGCCAAGGCAGAAGTTGAAACCAAATCCCTCTTCTGACCTCTAAAATCTGCAGTTCTGGCTTTTAAGACCTCCAAGTCACGGGATGAGGAGACTCCCTGGCAGCGCTGAGGGCAATCTCCTTTGTTGATCCGAGTTGCAATGAACTGATTATAGGTGCCAATCCCTTCTCGGAATACCCTCACATTAACAAGCAGGCCAGCGCTTGGCCTAACAACTGGACACCATAATCTAGACGCATTGACACATGCGGGAAGGAGCTGGGGCTATGCATTCCCTTCTTTCAGCAAGTGGGCTGAGTGTTGGAAAATGGCTGAGGGTGTGGGCTCTGGAGCCAGCCCGGCTGGAAACCCTGGCTCCACCACTTAATAAGCTTGAGCAATTCGCTCACCCTCTTTGTGTGTCCCTTTCTTCATCTCTGAGGATGGCTTGTAACAGTACTTACCTCATGGGGTCACCGCAAGGAGCGAATGAGGTAACAGTTGGCAGGGGCTCCTAGCAGAGTGTCTGGCCCATGGCCAGCGCCATGTGAGTCTTCGCTGTTGTCATCATTCATGGAGGGGCACTTTGAGCTCCAAACTCAGGGGAGGGTCAACGGGGCCCTCAAGGAGCCGACAGTCTGGAGATGGAAATGGACATTAATCACACAATTACACTAATGAAGGTGTAATTGTAAGCTGAGATAAGTACTAGGAGAAGAGATCATCAACATTTCTTTCCTGTTTGACTTCGTGCCCAGCCAGGTCGGGGAAGCCCTGAGAGATGGCCGCTTTAGGATGGGGGGTGGGGGAGGGGCCCTGGGTTTAGGGGACTGGCCCTTTGCCCAGTGGGGGTCTTCATTTTGCACCCTCCTTCCTCCTTCCGGCATGTGACAAGCTAGGAGAGGAAAAGGGACTATTAACCTCTCTCTGACCTACCCCAGGGGAGAGAGGAGAGGGAGGCCAGGAACTCAGAAGTGGGAGAAGGAAATGAAACCTTCAAAGACAAGTAACCGTTGGAGTCGCATCATACCACACGGTAATGTAACGATGCATTAGTCTGTATTTCTTCACCCTGTGTTTTCCCCTTCCCCCATTCTAAATAGGCAGCCGGCACATTAGTATTTCTTTGCATCTGAAATCTTTGAATGGAGGAAAATAGAAGCTGCTAGAAGCCTACAACCCTTCCTTCTTGTCCTTTTTTTGCATAACGTCTGTCACTCTTTTTGAACCTAATTTTTAACTTGCAGAAAAGTTTCAAGAGTAAAAATCGTCCGGAGAAGACCCGTATGCCTTTTGCTCAGATTCACCCCTGTTGTTAACAGTTCTCCTAGATCCACTTATGTCTTAAAAATTCAGCAAAAATTTCTGTTTGAAATGTGAAATAGGCTATACATGCAAGAGTGTATAAAAACTCAGCATCCCGTATGAAGAATGAAAATAAAACACGTGCTCATTTTCGCAGAGCCCAGGTTGAGAAATAGAACTTGTACCCTGGATGCTCCTGGGTTGTCCTGGGGCGTGACCCTTTCAGAGGTTACCAACCAACCCGAATTCTAAACAAATACCCTCCCCCCCCCGCTTTTCTTTATAGTGTTGCAAACTATCATTCTATCCTTAGAATAGGTTTTATTTTTTTATTTTTTTTCAGGTTTGCCTGTTTTGAGCTTCATATAAATGGCATCTCATTGTACCTATTTTGTGTGTGTATTGTCTTCTCTTTCTTTTTAAGTCCAAAGCAGAGGGCTCAAACTTAAGGCCAGATATGTGATATTCGACCTTCATATATTCAAAAATTTATTTTTGAATTAGTTCCCCACTTATAAATACCACAAGATAAAAGAAAATCTGGGTCCAGCCTCTGTGGAACTGTGGGTGTCCTGGGACCCTGGGCTGAGCCAAGGAAGGGCTGCCCCCTCCAGGCGTACTGGCTGAACTGCAGCTCAGTGCAACCCACCGCTCAGGGTTTGCCATTTGTGTTTGCAGTGGTAGGTTCAGTGTGTCTGGCGTCTCTCTTGCCTTCTTGGTTCTTGCAAGTATCTAGTTTCTGACCCCATGCACACTGAAGAGTAGTATATGTTGCTTCCAGAGAGGAAGGGCAGAGAAGAAGTGCATTTGAAGGCAAGAAGAAGGATGGCGGCTATTTCCTGGGGCTGAACAGGGTGGGGGGACCTGAGTACTATTTGGGGGTTGTGCTGCCAGGAGGAGGATAGGCTCAGGGAGGCTGGGCTCCAGGTGCAAGGATTCAGGTGCTCTTTGATGACCCAGAAAAAGCAGGGCGGTCAGACCCAGCGGGGTCACTCAGTGCTGGGACAACAGCTGTCCCTGGGAAGAAACCCAAGCCCGGGCAGTGTCTCTGATGCCTTATTCTCGCCCCCGGAACTTTGCACAACCCACCCTAGAAGGCGCACCACAAAGACCAATGCTGAGTTTCCCACTAGCCCACTTGCCCTAGCTGGGCACTTGGGGTCAATTTTTAAGTTGTTTAATGAAAGTACATGATGTTTCTCGCTCATCTGAGCTCATGAACCATGATTGACAAGATTCGTGTTGGCTGTAATAATAATAATGAAGATGACAACCACAGATATTTACCGAAGTCACATTTGATAACTATGCACACTGTGTATGCTTATATATGTGTGTGCGTGTGTGTGTACTTGATTCTCGCAAAATTCCTGACGTGGGTGCTGTCTCCAGTTTACATAAGACCAAGTCTCTGACACATTAAGTGACTCCCCTCAGACCACTCTGTGAATAACCAATGGGTGGTCAAAATGTTTGGAATTCAGTCCGTAGGACCCCAAATGCTAATCGACAGGCTCCTGCCTCCTACAGGAGGGCATTAGAAAACCTTGACCCCACTCCGTGGCCACCGCCCACTCGCAGCATGACCTGAAAAGTTCTTTCCCCTCTCTGAGATCTGCTTCCATCTCTGTAAAAAGAGGGAACGACATGTGAAACTTCACCCCACAAAGGATAGGCTAAGCCTACTTAAAATTAGGCCTAAGAGTCACCCCCAAGAGAACCTCTTTTGTTGCTCAGATGTGGCCTCTCTCTCCAGCCAACACAACAAGCAATCTCACCACCCTCCCCTTGTCTATGTAGGACATGACTCCCAGGGGTGTGGACCTTCCTGGCAACGTGGGACAGAAATCCTAGAATGAGCTGAGACTCAGCATCAAGGGATTGAGAAAACCTTCTCGACCAAAAGGGGGAAGAGTGAAATGAGACAGTGTCAATAGCTGAGAGATTCCAGAGTCGAGAGGTTATCCTGGAGGTTATTATTACACATTAAATAGATATCACCTTGTTATTCAAGGTGTAGTGGAGAGGCTGGAGGGAACTGCCTGAAAATGTAGAGCTGTGTTCCAGTAGCCATGTTTCTTGAGGATGATTGTATAATGATATAGCTTTCACAATGTGACTGTGTGATTGTGAAAACCTTGTGTCTGATGCTCCTTTTATCTACCTTGCCAATAGATGAGTAAAACATATGAAATAAAAATAAATAATAGGGGGAACAACAACCACAAAAAAGAGGGAACGAGAGCCAGGAAGCTGGTCCTCAGGAAATCAACAGGAATGTGTAGAAAGATGTGGCCAGAAAGATGTTCACAGTGGAATTGTTTATAAGGGCAAACACCAGACAAAAAACTGGAATAGCCACCACAACATCAAAGCAAACAAAAATGTCTACACCTCTAGCAGCAGAGGAGTGGTTAAATCCATCACAGCCAGAGACGTATTTGTGTACCAACACAGAAAGGGGGTCTGCATTCTATTGTTAAATGGGGGGGAAAGCACACATCGCAGGAGAGAATGTAGCATTCCATCCCGTTTTTATAAAAAATATTATGTTTCTGATGTCTCTTTATTTCTTTCTCTAAATGGATGCAAATGTTCTAAAAAATGATGAATATGCAACTATATGATAATATTAAGAATTACTGATTGTATATGTAGAATGGAATGATATATTAATGTTCTTTTGTTAAGTTTTTTAATTAATAAAAAGTTTAAAAAAATATTATGGAAATATGTTTATGATTTTTGAAAAGCCTGAAATGATATATGCCTTAAAAATAACTTTAATTCCCCCCTAGGAGATTTTTTAAAAATATTTTTACTGAGATATGCTCACCCACATACAGTCCATCCAAAGTATACAATCAGTGGCTCACAATCTCATCACATAGTTGTGGGTTCATCACCATGATCATTTTAGAACATCTGCACCACTCCAGAAGAAGAAATACAAAGGGAAAAAAAAGAACTCATCCATTCCCATGCCCCTTGCCCTTTCCTCTCATTGACCCACAAGATTTCAATCTACCCAATTTTCCCCTTCCTCCCTCCCTCTTATTTATTTTTTATCCATATTTTTTTTTTACTTACCTGTCCATTCCCTGTATGGAAGGAGCATCAGACACAAGGTTTTCACAGTCACACAGTCCCAGTGTAAAAGTTAATATCTTTATACAATCATCTTCAAGAATCAAGGCTACTGGAACACAGCTCAACAGCTTCAGATACTTCCCCCCAGCCACTCCAATACACCATACACTAAAAAGGGATATCTACATAATGCATAAGAATAACCTCCAGGGTAACCTCTCGACTCTGAAATCTACAGCTACTGAAACTTTATTTTGTCTCATTTCTCTCTTTCCCCTTCTGGTCAAGAAAGTTTTCTCAATCCCTTGATGCTGGGTCCTGGCTCATCCCAGGGATCTTGCCCCACGTTGCCTGGGAGATTTACACTTCTGGGAGTCATGTCCCACGTAGGGGGGAAGGGCAGCGAGCTCATCTGCGGAGCTGGCTGAGAGAGAGGCCACATTAACAAAAGAGGGTCTCTGGGGGTGACCCAGCCATAACTATCAGTCGGGTCAGCTGTCTCCCCAGGACAGTTTTAGGGGGGCCTCTCGTAGTTTTTGTGAGATGCTATAGTGAGTGTTAAGGAGCCTGGCTCCTGCGTGTGTTTCAGCCCCAGTGGGAGGCAATAACAGGGCCCCCCTGTCAGACCTCGGACAAGGCACTTTCCCCGCTTTGGTTCACTTTTCCACTCCTGACCTTTCCTCCTCCCCTTCCTCCCGGCCCACCGGCTCCATAAAAAGGCAGACTCCTTTATCTGAGCCCCACACGACCGCCTGACCCTCCCGGGGAGCTGTTTCTTGGGGAAAAGCAGAACCCTGAGCAACCATCGCCAGTTTTTGCCTCTTGCTCGTGCCGTCACGTAAGTGACCGAGGCCCTGGCGGTCGCTTTCAGTTTGCCTCGCTGACCTCAGTGACCACCTTGCAACCTGATATACGTTGCCAGGAAGAAATATTTAAAAAAAAATTTTTTTTAAATCAAACACAGTCTTTGCACCTTTGGTTTTGTTTCGCTATGTGAGCTGCATGCTGGAGGGGTCCCCCTCATGCCCGAAAGGGTTTCCGGGATGCCCTGCAACTTTATTAGACCCCTAGAACTTTGTACAACCTGACAAACGGCCCTGTGATGACTCTTCCCCTTTTCCCCCCAGCCCTGCCTGCCTGGGATGGGGCTCACGATACGGATTGTTTTATACTTTGCTTTTGTACTGTAAAATTGCTCCCACGTCAACGGCGGCAGCCCACCTCCAAGATGGTCCCTGGTGGTGTCTGGTGGTCCCTGGTGGTCTCCAGTGGTCCCAGGTATTCCCTGGTGGTCTCCGGTGGTCCCTGGTGGTCTCTGGTGGTCTCTGGTGGTCCCCGGTGGTCCCAGGTATTCCCTGGTGGTCTCCGGTGGTCCCTGGTGGTCTCTGGTGGTCTCT
>PVIY010035309.1:0-26406 GCA_004026745.1 Myrmecophaga tridactyla
TGTTTATACCAGGAATGCAAGGGTGGTTCAACACAAGAAAATCAAGTAACATAAAGCAGCACATTAACAAACCAAAAGGGAAAAATCACAGGATCATATCAATTGGTGCTCAGAAAGTATTTAACAAAATTCAGCATCCTTTCTTGATAAGACACTTCAAAAGGTAGGAATTGAAGGAAACTTTCTCAGTATCAGAAAGGCATATATAAAAAACCCATAGCCAGAATCTACTCAAGGATGAGAGAATGAAAGCATTTCTCCTAAGATCAGGGATGAGGGTTTCAGTGACAGACATGGTACCCAGTCAGAAATGATATGCTAAGAGTCATTTGCTAGTTTCTGGAAAATAGTAAACAGAAGATACTTATCTAAGAATGTGACTATGTGGATTAAGGAAGTATGGTCTAGAGAACTTTGATAATCATTTTGCTACCATAAGGAGAGAGACAAAAGCTGCTAGAGACCACAGTGTGAGTCTAGGATAAAGCCAGAAAGACAGAATGATGGAGAGAAGGCATTGAGCAGCTGGGCTAAGCATTGTGTGGAGTCAGTAACCTAGCAAATTTTCAGTTCTATAAATAATTTCTTGCTATTATTTGAGTAGAAAAAAGTTGTTTGTTTTGTCATTTGAAACTAACAGGAACCTCCAACATGCCAACAATATGCTAGGCACTAATATTGAATAAAATGATGTCTCTGCTTCAGATGAGTCTAGAGTAGTCTGGAAACTCAGGGTAGTATACACTATGAAACATAATCACAATCACAACATGAGTGCATTATTCCTTTTTACTAGGAATATCTACTGCTGTTTATGTTGGGTTTTTGATATTTTAAAGAACATTCTCCTGGAGTAAATCTAAATACGTCATACATGGAGAACATGTGGAATTAGCATGTCCTTTCAATGGGATTAGGAAATTTTTAACATTTCTAATCTGTAAATTAGTTGAGATCCAGGGACATCCTTCACATATGAAAAAGCAAACTAATTAAAGGCCCCACCACATGTAAGACCTTTGGGCAGCCTTCACTGATGTCAGAAAGTGAGGTCAAGACTGTAAGAATTGTAGAAAAGATCAGACACATCATTTCTCCATTTTAAAGATGGAGGAGCAACATGAGGACAAAGATGAGTGGCCATAAGGAGCTGAGAAATGCTAGCAGCTGACAGAAGCAAAGACTTCAGCTCTGTAGTTGCAAAAAGCTTTATTCTGCCAAAAACTTGAGTGAGTTTGGAAGTGGAGTCCTTCCCAAAGCCTCCATATAAGAGCCCATCCCAGCCAACACCTTGACTTTGGCCTTGTGATGTTCTAAGCAGAGAACCCAGCTGGGCCTACTTAGACTTCTGACTTACAGAACCTGAGTTAATAAATTAGTGTTGTATTAAACTACTTAAAAAATCAAGAATGTTGCTTGTTGATTTACTTCTAAAATCACTCCGGCAAAAGAATAAAATTTTACTTTTGTTGATTAATGTGGTAGTTTCTAGTATTTAGTATAGCAGGAAATCTGAAGTCTCTTAATTTTATTGGGGAAAATTTAAACTCTGAACCATCCTCCATCCATTTTACAAGTACAAATTCTGATTTCATATGTTTAGATGAATCCTGAAATTCCAGCTTTCTCAAGGCACCTTGTTTATGCTGATACTTCCTGTCAGAAGATTCCATTTTAATTGACAAGTCAAGAGAGTGCAGTTTACTGTTTATAAAGTGGTCTAAGGGTTGCCTTATTAAAAAAATGAGCTTGCTTTCCTTATATCCACTTTATCAAACTTCAGACAAACCTCTTTATTAGAAGATTGCCATTTCTTACTCTGAGAAAAAGACCAAAATGCTCACGTTTACATGAGCTATGTAGCGGTCTAAGGAAGCAATCTTGTATTTAAAGAGAATAGTGGTGACAAAGCCTAAAAGGAGTTGTTCACTATGACTTACTATCACCATCATAAAATGAAGGTGGGACATGAGAAGGCAAACCAATAACTCCATGCCTGGGCAGGTTCCAGAAATGGTGATGTGGTATAGTAACATTTTGGTTATATTAAGCTGATAGGTTGTTTTAATTTGTATTGTTGGTAGAATTTCATCTACATGAAGATGAAAGAAATCTTCATGTAGAAAACTATATTAAACAAAAGCCCAGCAGTGTAGTTACACTCTCTGTTCTCCCACACAGAGAACAGAATTACAATTGCACACTGACAATGCATGTAGCCTAACATTCTAGGGTCATAACTGATAATGCTACTTGTCTTTTTAATTACTTTTGTGCTTTGGAGTCTACTCCATTATTATGTAGTCACCGAGATGAGTTATGGGTTAAAAAAACAAACAGATTACTGACTTCTCTATAGGAGCATGGGTGAAACCAAGGTCAGTTTCTTAGCTGCATTCATCTTTATTTATAAAAGTGGAATGGAACTTCTGTTTTGTTTGATCATTAATCTATACTTTTACCATTAACTGAGAGTTCAGTAAGTCCTTTTTTTTCTACCATCATAAAAACTTGAATGGAAGGTAATGTATTTGTTAAACATATTGTCACTATTGCTATCTCTTTGCAAGATTTTCAAGAAGATCATTCAATGAAATGTATTAATCTACTGTAGCATTTTTTAGAGAAACTGAGCATCTTGCACTTGAATCTTACTGGTTAGTAAGATGTACCTCTAGGTCTCATACTGTCATTTTTTTTTCATTCTGCACATCACTACTTACAAAGGCTTTACTTGCCCCCATAAACAAACAATAATTTTTTTTGGATGTCCATATGCTCAGTTTTTCTGGAGGACTGCTTAATATGCTGCTACCTTATTTAGCTGTAGACATATTTAAACTAATTAAATACATTGGTGAACCCCTATTTCTCCACAGTCATTTCAGGAAAAAGTGGTTTGACAGTCTTTTCTAAAACTAAATATCTGTATTTTGAATAACCAATCAATCCCAGTCTTAGTTGATTATTCCAAAGAAATGTACATATGTTCACAAAAGCATAGGTATAAAAATGGTCATTACAATAGAATTTTGAGAGCTTGAAAACATAAACCCCAGTGGCCCTGCATAATATAACAGAAAAATTATATACATATATGCATATGGATATAAACATAGAAAGAAAGAGAGATGATATGTAAATAGTTGGACAGGTAGAATTAGATGCAGGTATAGATATAGATATATAAATAAATTGCTTCAATATAATATAAGGAAAAACCCCTCAGTTATAAAAAAGATAATTTGCCTTGGAAATCTATGAGAGAGAAAATTACAAACTGATATGAGTCAATCCCACATATAAAATATGAGACAAATAGGCAAGAGGCAAATGATGACATATTGATTAATCTGATTTCATTGGTTAGGATAGCGATTTCCCATGCAGAATAGTGATTAGGGGGTAGGATGGCCACCTGAGTTACTATTAATATTTTTTATCATAGTTTGGTCACATGAGCATCCTTTTATTGTTATATTTCATGTAGGTACAAGTCATTATTTGTCTATTCTTACAGTATTTATACTTCCATAAAAGCTTTACTGAAAAATTAAGGAGCAATCTATGTTATTCATCAAATTCTGAAAAATGAGCACTGATTATGAATACAAAAATATATTCACACCTTCTGACATTTCTATTTTTAGTAGTATTTAGCAGAAGTCTCTTTTTTTATCACAATTGACTTTTTTCTTCTTTGTGAAAAATAACATATACAAAAAAGAAATAAATTTCAGAGCACAGCACAATAATTAGTTGTAGAACAGATTTCAGAGTTTAGTATGGGTTACATTTCCAAAATTTTAGGTTTTTACATCTAGCTGTTCTAAGATATTGGAGACTAAAGAAATATCAATTTAATGATGCAGCAATTGTGTTCATTTCTTGAATCCTACCTTCTCTGTATAACTCCACCATCATCTTTAATCTTTTTATGCCACTCTTTAGGAGTTTTGGGCTATGGACATTCTGAATTTTTCATGTTGGAAGGGGCTGTCAATAATATGGGGTAGGGCAATGGAACTAGCTGAAGTTCTAGAGAGGCTAGGCCCTCTAGGTCTCTGGACTTTTCTGAATCAGAAATACATCTGGAGGTTGTAGGTTTCTGCAAAGTTACCCTAATGCATGGAAACTTTGTAGAATCTAATATATTGCTCTAGGTGTTCTTTAGGATTGGCTGGAATGGTTTTGGTTGAGGTTTGGCAAGTTATGATAGGTAGCAATATTTAAGAAAAATTTGCATAAGACAGACCTCCAGAGTAACCTCTCAACGTTTTCAATTCTCAGAGCCACTGATAGTTTCTTAGTTATATCTGTTTTCCCCCTTTTGGTAAGTATGAAATCATTGATTCTAAAGCTCTAGGGCCAGACTCATCCCTGGGAGTCATCTACCAAACTACCAGGGAGATTTTCACCCTTGGATGCCATGTCCCATATAAGGGGGACAGCAATGATTTTACTTGCAGAATTGGGCTTAGAGTGACGCTATGTCTGAGCAACAAAAGATCCTCTAGAAGTAACTCTTAGGCATACCTATAGGTAGTACAAACTTCTCTGCTACCTACATAAGCCTTCACAAGAGTAAGCCATAAGATCAAGGGCTTGTCCTCTTAATTTGGGTGTCCCTAATGTTTGACACAGTATCAAATAATTCGCTGAGAGTAAAGTTTAATGAATCCATATTTTTTCATCCATCCCTCAAGGTACTTTGCCAATACTTTTTGATTATCTGCCCAAAATATTTTAGGATGTATCCAGGCATTACATTAAGCTATACAATTTTAAAGGCCCTCATTCATATTATGGACTCCCTGTGTTTCAAATGTTCATTGAACTATCCAGACAGGTTGAGTTAGATTATGGGCTACAGAAAATTTAGGTTCCAGACAGAATTAACCTTTCTTCCTTTTTTCTCAAAGAGTAGGTGCAGTTCTGGTAAATAATGCCAGGTTATAGATATATAAAACAGCCTCTCAAAATCCAGAAATAATAATTACCACTCCAGACTAAATGTATCTGCTATAAGAGCTTACAATCTAGGCTCCTGCTTTCTTATAAGCATTTCCTAAAGGAGACCACACAATAATTGTTCTTTTGTTTATGACATAAGATGCCTCACCAAAAGTCACACAGGTTCATTCACAACATTACATGCCTCACAATGTCATGCCTTTTTGTAGCAGCACAATATTCAATCATATGTTTCCACTATCATTCGCCAATATATTTTTCATTCAGTGCATCCTTCACCACCTGCATTCATTAGGCATCATGTATAATACCTAAACTCCATAGTCCATCAATACTCTCAATTTTAGATAATTTAGTTGTTCCAAATAGAAAGATAACCAAATAACATACCCTCACCAAATAGGAAATCTAAACCTCCTCTTAACTCTTGTCCCCCACCACCACTTTATTTACCTCTGTTGTTGCTGTGGTAGTGCTGATGTTTTCCTCTTAAACATAGCCCATAGCATGCAATAGCAATTTTCTCCAGGTACTCTGGACTTAAACATTCTTTGTACACAAATCACACTTTTGAAGTAGTTCTTGCAAGAACTAATTCATATTTCTTGGGTTAATCAGTGGGACACATAGGTCTATACAACCCTGTTCAATCTTGTTCACTTTCTATATGGTAATATTACTTATAGACTTATTAGATAACCACTTTCACTTCTGTCTATTCCCTTACATTTGACTTCAATCTCATTAGCTAACCATTCACCCATCTCTAGCTTCTATGTATCTCTAAGTCACCTATGTTGTGTATTATAAGCCTCTGATTTTACCTTTACCATGGTCACAAAAGTTGACAGCATCTATCCTTTCATGTCTGACTTATTTCGCTCAACATTATGTCCTCAAGGCTCATCCGTCTTGTCATGTTCTTCAGGATGTCATTTCATCTTACTATTGCATAATACTCCATCATTTGTATATACCATATTTTGTTAGTCCACTCATCCATTGATGGGCATTTAGATTGCTTCCATCTTTTGGTTATTGTGAATAATGCTGCTATGAACATTGGCATACAAATATCTGTTTGTCTTACTGCTTTCAGCTCTTCTGCATATATAGCAAGTACTGCAATTGCTGGATCATAGTGCAACTCGATATTTAGTTTCCTAAGGAACTGCCAAATTGTCTTCCATAGCAGGTGTGCCATTATGCATTCCAATCAGCAGTGCATAAGTGTTCCAATTTCTCCACATCCTCTCCAACATTTATAGTATACTGCTTGTGTAATAGCAGCCATTCTTATAGTTGTGAGTGGTATTTCACTGTAGTCTTGATCTTCATTTCCCATTTCATTAGCTATAGTTAATGAAAATGAGCATCTCTTCATGTGCTTTTCAGCCATCTGTAATTTGCTCTTCAGAAAAATGTCTATTCACATATTTATCCTTTTTTATAATTGGTTGTTTGTTCTTTTATTGTTAAGTTGTGTGATTTCTTTATTTATAGAGAATATTAAAATTTTGTCCAATGTGTGACTTCCAAATATTTTCTCCCATTGAGTTGGTTGTCTCTGCATCTTTTTGACAAATTATTTTGAGGTGCAAAAGCATTTGATTTTCAGGAGTTCTAATTTATGTAGTTTTTCTTTTGTTGCTTGTGCTTTGGGCATAAAGTTGAGGATGCTACTTCCTATTACTAGGTCTTGAAGATGTTTCCCTACATTTTCTTCTAGAAGCTTTATGCTGCTGGTTCTTATATTTAGGTGTTTGATCCATTTGGAGTTATTTTTTTATAGGGTGTAAGCTAGGGGTCCTTTTTCATTCTTTTGGCTATTGCTATCCAGTTCTCCCATGCCCATTTATTGAAAAGACTATTTTCTCCCAATTCTATGGATTTGAGGGCCTTGTCAAAAGTCAGTTGACCATATATTTGGTGATCTATTTCTACATTCTCAATTTGATTTCATAGGTCAAATATTTCTATGTTTGTGTCAGTACCATGTTGTTTTGACTGCTGTGGCTTTATAATATATTTTAATGTCAGAAAGTGTTAATCCTTCCCCTTCATTCTTCTTTTTTAGGATGCTTTTGGCTATTCAGGGTCTTTCTCCTTTCCAGATGAATTTGGTGACTAGCTTTTCCAAGTCTTCAAAGTAATTTATTAGAATTTTGTTCAGTACTGCCTTCAATCTGTAGATCAATTTGGGTAGAATTGAAATCTTAACTACATTTGATCTTCTTATCCATGAACAGGGAATGTCTTTCCACCTATTTAGAACTTTTTTGATTTCCTAAGCATTGTTAGGTAATTTTTGTGTACAAATCCTTTATGTCCCTAGTTGCTGAGACCAGCTCAGCACAAGGGGCTGAGGAAGGCACCACAAATTTGAAAAATAAAGACACTCACCCAGAAGAGTTTTTTAAGATGAAAACAAGGGACTCATGTCTCAAAGGACAAGAGCCTTGACCCTGAACTCCTCATTGTATTTATTGGGGAACCTCAAAACAGAAAGTATCTTTCAAGGTTGTTAGTAAATTGTTTTTCACCTGAGCTGCCACATTAACATTAATCTCAGGCATGCCATACAAGGTTCAAGTGTTTCCTTCTGCAAACAATCATATGCTCACCAATACAGTGTTCCACCCCAGCAGGACCTGGTGTTCGAAGTCTGCACATTTATCTGCATTATGGAAACATTCTGACCTTTGGCTGTTTTCTGACATTTCCACTTTTTTGGTTTTTTCAGAATGAAGAAGGCAGATCAGGCGGTTTCTCTTTGCATTATACCCCGGAGGGCTTGTTGCATGCATCTGGAGACTAAACATAAACAGAGAAGAAAAGACAAATAATACTACCCTTGAGAGACCCCCTCCCCAACCTTTTATCCAGGCCATAGGGTTTGAAGATTGTAATCCATTTGCGACTCCTATCATGGTTTGGGAATTAGGAAGAAGTTGTAATCCAGGATGTTGAATGTTTGACACTATGGCCTGTAATCAGAAGATGTTTAAACTTAAATTGTCCCAATGGCCAAGCAAATTACAGAGTTTTAAGAAGTGCTGCTGCTATCATAGCATTTGGGGTTACTGACATACAAATTCCCAAATGTCTTATAAAACATTCAAATCTGAAACAACATTTTGCATACAAAAAGGATAAAATACTGGCAACTTTAAATTAATCAAGAATGATCCTAATAAAGCGTTACAATATTCAGAATTGTGCAATCCATATTTTTTAGTTTGTTTTATTGACCTGCACCACTATGAAGCCATGCTGAATTGTGAATCTTGCTTATAGCACCAATTTTGTTGCCTGAAAGGCAATGTAATATTTGTGGTCACTTAATTTATAGGTTCAGATTCATGGAAAGCACAGACTTCAGTGATGTAAGAACAGGTTTCATTACAAAAGTAATTAAAGAAAATAATTAAAAGATAGTAATTAAAAGAGATTTTAAAAGTAAAGTATAGTTATATCACCAGATAAGATGGCATCAATACCTGAAGAGAAGTACTGGAGAGTTTCAGAAGCTGCTTTCCAAGTTTTATGAGTAAAATGCACAGCGAATTTGGAGACAGCATTTAGATTCTCTTTATTTAAAATTCATAAGTTCCTGATGAGGGGCACTCCCTCTCTTTTAAGATTCTTTTTTCTTTCCTTTTTGGCCCATAAGTTTCTTCCTTCTATTTTTCTCTACTCTAACTGCTTGCATGCTGCTTTCATGGTATTTTCACACAATAGTGGACAAAGTCCAATTAGCTTACATGACCAGGCCCAGTTGGGTTCTCTGGCAACTGGCTAGGGACCCAGAGGAGCTTTCTGGGACCTAGATATTTTTATTACATTACACCTCCTTTTGGGAGGATAGCCAGTCTGCCTAGCTAGAGTACATATTTTAACTGTTTTTTTTTAACCAAGGTCACACAATAGCAAAATCAGTTGCATGCAATGGCCACATCAGTTGAATAGAACAGACTTCACAAATATATTTTTCCCTTACATTTGGCCTTTAGAATCTGTTCAGTTCATGATGTAAACCATGGTTATTTTGGGGGGGTAAATTTAGTTTATACATATGTTTATGTGTAAATCCAGGACAAAGCATTAAAATATTTTTATACAGATTTAAAGGAATTTAGGTATTTATACGATTTGGACATTATTTAGCCAGTACAACAAGAGTATACATTAAGAAAAGATTCACTTACAGCAATATTACTTTAGATTAATAGATTAAGCCACCTGGTTTGGGGCAAGAAAAGAAACATTTTCCAGCCAATACAACATTTTTAAAACAAAATAAAAATATTAACCAGATTTGCATAGTTTGGAGTACTCAGTACAATATGTTAGGAGACAGACAAACACATTACCCAGCTGCTACAGTGTTTTTATACTAGCTACGCTGGTCTGGGGCAAAAACAAACACATAAAGCATTATTCAGCTCAGTTCACTAAGCACCAAGTACAGTATTTTTCTTATACTTCTATTTTATTCTTTTGCCATGGTACCTTAGATTAATAGAGTCCCATGAAATATTCCACAAAGAGTACAGCAACATGACAACAAACAACAGAGTAGGATTACAGATGCTGCTATAGCAGTTAATGTTATTAATATTGAACACCAAACACCAGTAAGGGAGTTCCACCATGACTGCAAAGCATCTTGAGAAAGGGTATGCATAACCTTTACTTCCTCATTTATTTCTTGTAAAACTGTATTTTTTTTTACATGGGCAGGCACCAGGAATCAAACCCAGGTCTCCAGCACAGCAGGTGAGAATTCTGCCACTGAGCCACCATGGCCCACCCTGTAAAACAGATTTAATAGAATTTTAATTATTGGGAATATATTTATATATTTTATATGCATAACAGCACAATTTCCTCCTTGAGATGTTGTTAGATTTAGCCAAGTCTAGTTTTGTTTAGTGGTTGATGTTATTTGTCATGGAAGACCTTCAGCTGTATTAGTTGGGTATTTAGCACAGATTCAGTAGTGAGAGATATCATGCACTCGGGCATAGGTATAAGCCCATGATGTCAGACTATTAGTTATTTTTCCAGCAATCATACAGTTTAAAATTGTGAACTCTGTAACATACTTAGTTATAAAGAAAAAGTTGATTAATAGGCAGTATTTTTAATTTACTTTTTAGCATACATTGTTACCATTGTATTATTATGTCCCTCTGCTATTGTTTCAGTGGCCCTTGGCTTGTTTTAATTGTGTTTTTTAATTTAGATTTTAATGCTAATTTTGATATCAGTGGAGCCAAATTGTTTTACATAAATCATTAGGAGCATGACTTAGCTTTTTTCAGTTTCCTTTTTATAAGGAATAATTATTAATTGCTCTTAAAATGGTAACCATTGTCACTTTGAATTTGTAAAGTGGACTTGTAATAATATTTAAGATTTTACAAGTATTTCTTTGTGTGGCACGTTGGTATGCACAGGCAACAAGCACTTTAGAGTAGGTATAGTTAATTTGCCATGTTTGAAAAGGCAGTTTTGCAAATTCCCCTGTTATTATTTTCAGTATTATTTATGGAGCTTTTTTTTTTTTACAAATTTTTCACTGAATTTTAATCTGAATTAAAATAGAAAGAGGTAAATTAATCCCTTTGGTTTGTGCCCACTTTATGTCCCTAGTTGCTGAGACCAGCCAAAAGAGCAGAGCCTGCCATGGTGGTCTGTGATCCCCATCAGAATGAATCCATTCAGCACCATTAGCTTGTGTTTGTCCATCCAGGTTTATCTCCCTCAATACGTTTATCAGGAAACCTATTCTGACAGGGACCATGGCATTGTCAATAGTTTCCATGTGATGTATCTGGGCACTATCAATTATGACTGGTATGTAGAAGATTGTTTGTAAGAATTCAAATACACTTTGCCATGGTAGAACTATGGATAATATATGGAAATCTGAGCAAATTGGAAGGAAGTGAGGTCAGTGGCATTGCCTTTATATAGTGAAGCCTCATAAAAATTCCCATTGATAAAAAAGATTCTTTTAATAAATAATTTTAAATATCTATATTAAACAACAACAAAGAGGTAAAATAAAATATGCTGAGGCTGAGCTGTTCCTGGATTCCTAGATGTTATCTTAAATTAATCTAAAATTGATTCCAGAGGGATTCCTCTAGGTAAGTATATAATGTGAATAAACACAAGTATGATCAAATAAAATTTATATGCATATCCCTAATAAATCTGAGATTGAAAAAAAGAAGTACCAGATAAAGATGAGACGTTATGGCAAAATAATTGATGCTTAAAAAATTTTGACTACCAATATATACTTTGGAAAAAAAGCAAAAGCAAATAGGAATGATCCTAATAACAAATGTATACAGCAGTGCCAGCAGTCTCTGATGTACCCTAAGCATGTGAATAAAAGTGTGTACAATAAATACATCCTTATCTGACATGAAACATTTCTGATAACATTTGTGATTTTCTGATATCTTACTCTGTCATATACACACTATTTTCATGTCACAAATATTGAACTGATATTCAGTGGATATTATAATTAGAAAAA
This sequence comes from Myrmecophaga tridactyla, assembly GCA_004026745.1. Lineage (NCBI taxonomy): Eukaryota > Metazoa > Chordata > Mammalia > Pilosa > Myrmecophagidae > Myrmecophaga > Myrmecophaga tridactyla. Next base: position 11,531 of record PVIY010035309.1, read on the forward strand.
ACACCTTCAGTGAATACTGTAAAAAGTGATTTTAAAAAATCTTATTTAGTTGCAATGACATAAGGCCAAAGAAAAACTCGCTGTGATGAGCACCAATTTCCTGTAATGTCAGGGTAAACAAAATGCTTCCTCCTACCAACTTTGGAGTTCTATGCAAAGTATAAATTACTTTATCATAGCTTTCTATTTTTTCTGGATATACAAATCTTAATTTTAATGCACACTTATACACTCATAGTGTAAGATACAATAAATATCAAATTACTTTTGAGAAGGACAGAAGAGACATTAAATGACAAAGAATTTGCAGACATCAAAAATTAAAGGCAGTGCTGGAATCTCATAATTCTGAGATAATATTTTTTATTGCTATCTCTTTAGTTAGACTTTATTTTTGATTTTTAATTCCATTATTCATATACAAGAATATAATTTATGATGTTTCAAAGTCGTGTTTGAAATTTTGACCTGCCAACCAGGAGAAAATAATTGAAAAACTAACATGAAAAGAAAATGAGGGAGGTTTTATTCTGCTCAGACAATTGTGTAATAGAATACACATAGCAATAAATCAGAAATTTTAATATTGTGTTATGGCTTTGCCATTGAATAAAAGTTAGGTCTTGAAACATTACTGAAATATCATGGATATATTTAACTATTGCACTGTGAGAAGTAATCTATTTCCCTGTAATAAAGCCTCGGTCTTGACTCTTTTATTTGCTTCTTAGCATGACATAGAATAATATCTATGGATATTTTCAACCTTGAAACTCTCCCTGAGGAGATTCTAAACAATTTGTGAGTATACCTGATGCATTTGAAGGCATAACAAAATGTTTGGGTAGTGTCTATTAATTGTCCAGGACAACTGGAATTTACCAGGAGCAAGTATTTATTTATTCATTCATTTACTTCATACATTACTACTTTTTATCTTTTGGTTAAGTTTACATTTCAGAACACTGGGATCTAGATTAAAATACTGTATCCATAAGACAAGTCTCATAATACTCCACCATTTCTACATTGCTCTCTTTAAATGGATAAGACAATGGGGTTTTAAATATTGCTATATTGAATTATGTAGGAGATTTAAGTAGATTATATAATAAATTGTGTATATATGAGATGTTGAGTCCTTGGGAATTTGTTTTGCTTTGATTTTGTTATTCTGTCTTTGTTCTTATTTGTTTTTACTTGTTTTTTATCTCAGGGACAGAAATTTGTTACTCTTGTTTGTCATTTTCTAGTGAATTTCCAGCATCTGTCTCTTCAAGACTTCACTTTTGTTAGGTTTTCTTTCTTATATTCCAAAATTCATGTTTTATCCATTCTTCTCAATCACCCTCCTATTCTTCTTTACCACTTTGACAAATGTTCCTGTGTTTGGAATATGTCCTACATTTTCGAAATATTCTTGTTAAAATATAATATTTGAGTGTAAATATTTTAGTATATATTATGCTTTTCGTGTGTGTGCTTACTTGATTGGGTTATAGTATACAGTTTTTTTGTCAAACATTGACCTAAGTATTTCTATATAAGTATTTTATTGTTGTTATTTGCATCTACAATAAGTTGACTTTAAGTAAAGAGATTATGTTCCATAATGTGTGAAGGCTTTCTTCCAATCAGTTTGAGACTATGAGAACAAAAACCGAGTGTTCAAAGGAAAAATTCTGCCTCAAGACTTCAACATATTTCTACTGGAAATTCCAACCTGTTGTCCTGCCTTATAGAACACGCATTTTCCAGCCTCCACTAGGACATATAAAAATTCCTTAAATAAACTATTAACAACCTAATACCTACATAACTTCCTAACAAACTTAATAAATAAATAATGTGTCCTGGTTCTGTGTGTGTCTGTGTGTGTTCCTGTAGAGAACTGTGATAAATACAGAATGCATTTATGTTACTGTGCTGCAAATTTTAATTTTGTATTTTATGTCATTTTACTTATTATTGATGGTTCCATAATGTGATTCTTTCGTTTCTTCCTCATTATCATCTATGATGTATATCTAACAGATTTCACGTATCTATCTTTAATGGCAGATTTTATTTTGTCTCCACCTCTCAACTAACATCAACACCATTACAATGTATAGTTTTAATGAACAGCTGTAAACTATTCTTGTCCCCTTAAAATATTGTGAACAAAATTCCTCGGATTATATACATCACACATCTGCCTTGTGGCTTTGTGTGTATATGTGGAGATATGGATGAATAGAGATATAAGCACAAGTATGCATGTGTGTGTATATATATATATTTGTTTATTTATATAATCACCTACACACCTATACCTATAGATATGTATGTGCATGCAGATATGCATATTTCTGTATACATATATATATTTATACATGCAAATCAGTAGTGACCTATGTTGGTAAAAGGAAATATAATATGACATTTAATTTTGTTATATTTCAGATTTATTTTTTCAATATAGTCTTCCACCAGTAAATTAATGAAGTTTTCTTGATATTCACATCAACAGAGGATATGTGAATTGTGTCCTTCTCATTAATTGGGGACATATGATGTTATGTTGCTTTCATAGATATTACCATGTTTCTTCTTCCCTTTTCTCTCCAAGTTGCCTAATATTGACATTTTTACATAACTATTAACTGTAGGTATGTTTCTTTTGTTGTTTATTTTTCTCCATTCATTTTTGGTTGAATGCATTAGCATTTTTAGCAATTAATACCTCTATGGACTTCCAAGAAGATGGTGGACCAGAGTGGAGTGAGTTCACTCCTGCTCCATGAAACAAGATAGAAGATGGGGAGAAAATATCCAGGACTGCAGGTCCCAGGGTGCTAACTCAACTTGGGTGTCCTGCATGGTAGTCAACCATTCTGTCACCTATACACCCTGACCTAAATTATAATAGACCCTAAGTTGAATTATATCCCCTACATGAGATCTGGGCCTTGATTTGGTAGAGAATTACTGAAAAAGTGCAAAAGGAAACATTCAGCAAAACTAAGTAAATACAAACCATTAGAAGAGTGAAGGAAACTGACTTGCATAATAAAAATATCCAGATAATCAAATGCCCTGAACACAACAGAAAATCACAAAACACATGAAGATCCAAGCAGAAATGGCCCAGCCAAATGACCAAATCAAAATTCCAGAGGGAACACAGAATAAGAAACAACTACTCAAGGATATTTATAAAGAACTAAGTGATATCAGGAAGACACTAGAAGAGGATAAAGAAAAATACAGCAATTTAAATGGGAAAATGGCAGCTTTTACAGAAATGAAAGATACAGTAGATCAAATGAAAATTATACTGTGGACACATGATAGCAGATTCAAAGAAGCAGAAGGAAGAATACATGAGCTAGAAGATAGAACAATAGAACTAGAGTTCACAAAAGAACAAATAGCAAGACTAGATCATAGGGAAATGATGAACAAAGGGGAAAAAATATATGGATTATTGGTGTTCCAGAAGAAGAGGAAAGGGTTGGGAAAGTTAGGTGAAGATATAATTGGAGAAACTTCCCAACCCTTATAAAAGACACAAATATGAACATCAAAGAGAACCACCAAACTCCAAATAGAATAAATCCGAGCAAGCCCACTCCAAAACACATATTAATCAGACTGTCAGGTGTTCAAGAGAAACCGAAAGTGATGAAAGCAACATGAGAAAAGCAATCTACTACATACAAGGGAAAACACATAAGAATGAATTCAGATTATTCAACAAGCACCATAGAAGCAAGAAGGCAGTGATATATTTTTAAGATCTTGAATGAGAAAGGCTTTCAATCAAGAATTCTTTATCCAGCTGAGTTATCCTTCAAAATTGAGGGAGAGGTTAAAATCTTCAAAGATAAAGAAAGATTAAGGTAACTAGTCAACAAGAGACCAGCTCTACAATACATAATAAAGGAAGTCTTATCAGGTGATAAAAACAGACAGGAGATGTAGGTCTAGAGGAGGACATAGAATTGAAGAATATGAGTAAAAGTAACTTACAGGAAAAGAGAGAGAGAAGGAAAATAATATACAGATCTGACAAATAAAAACTCAGGGACAAGATGGTATAATCAAGATTTTCTTTCTGTAATTAGTTTGAATGTTAATGTATTAGTTAAGATTGTCTAGAGAAACAGAATCAACAGGGAACACTTGCAAATGTAAAATTTATGAAAGTATCTCATGTGACTATGGGAATGCAGAGTCCGAAATCCACAGGGCAGGCTCTGAAGCTAAAGATTCCAATGGAGGGTCTGGATGAACTCCACAGGAGTGGCTCACGAGCTGAAGCAGGAAGAGAGCTTGTCTCTTCTGAATTCTCTTTAAAAGGCTTCCAGTGATTAGATTGAACATCACTCATTGCAGTAGACACTCCCCTTGGTTGATTACAAATGGAATCAGCTGTGGATGCAGCTGACTTGATCATGATCTAATTCTATGAAATGTCCTAATTGCACAGACAGACCAGCACTTGCCCAACCAGACAAACAGGTACCATCACTTGGCCAAGTTGATGCATGAACCTGACCATGACAGTCAGCTGCAATTGGAGTTACCACGTGCTTGAGCTTACGATAATCCACTGTCATCCTCCAAGACCCATCTGTTTTCTGCACAGGCCAAATAGGAGAGTTGAATGGGGATGTGGTGGGAATCACCATCCCTGCATCCTTCACGTCCTTAAAAGTGGCAGTAATCTCTGCAATCCTTCCAGGAATCCGTTATTGCTTCTGATTTACTATTTTCTATGAACGGGCAGCTCTAGTGGCTTCCACTTGACTTTTCCCACCATAATATCCATCATGGCACGAGTTAGAGCCAATGTGGGCATTCTTCCAGTTGCTCAGCATGTCTATACAAATTACACACTCTGGAACTGGAGAAATGACTACAGAATGGTTCCAGAGGCTCACTGGACCCACTGTGAGACCAATCTAAGGTAAAACTCCATTGATCACCTGGCCTCCATAAGCCCCCACTGTGACTGGTGGACCAGAGTGATGTTTTGGGTCCCCTGGAATTAAAGTCACCTCTGAACCAGTGTCTAATAATCCCCCAAATATCTGATCATTTCCTTTTCCCCAATGTACAGTTACTCTGGTAAAAGGCTGTCAGTCTCGTTGGGGAAGGCTTGGAGGAAGATTAACTGTATAAATTTGTGACAGTGTAACAGGGTTTTTCCCCAAAGGGACCTGGCCTCCTCTTCATTCAAGGGGCTCTGACTCTGTAAATTGTCTCAAGTCTGGAAATTAATTAAGGGGCTGTGACTCTGTGTTTTTGTAATTCAGATTAGACTTCTTTTCATTTGACCAAGAACTCTTTTGTTTATACAGCTCAAACAAGAATTTAGTAGACTGCCCTTCTATTGTATTTCTAAGTACCCCGTGATTTACTAGCCAATGCCACAAAGCTCTGAAATATAATTTTGATTCCTGCTTTGAGTTTACTGTCTATTATAATAGCCACATCTACTCTGTCTTTGGTGATTAAATGCTGCCACCTGCCTTCTGCCAACTCAGGATCCCATCATCCCCATTGTGTTTAAGGATTTCAGCTCAGTGACAGCTGTTCCCTCTGTAATGTCTGACCTACAGAGAAGTGCAACCACAGAGTTCTTCAGGGATGATGGTGCTAGCCTCACAAATTTATTTCTCACTGTTCTGGTAAAAGGTTCATCCTCCAGACATTCCTGGGGTGTAAGAGCAGGCTTTGCATGATAAGTCCACTCTAACATTCCAATCTCTCCAAACCTCTGGATTCCCTCATCTCCATTATACCAGGGCAGTTCTGGCATTTCAAACTCAGGTAATGTTGGCCACCTTTTGATCCATGTTTCAACCAACCTCCCAAACAAACTGTTAATACCTTTTCTAACACTTTAGCTATAACATTGAATACAGATTCTCTGCTTAGTGGGCCCATATCAATAAATTCAGCCTGATCCAGCCTTATATTCCTCCCACTATTATCCCACATCCTTGAAATCCATTGCCCCATGTATTCCCCTGATTTCTGTCTATATAAATTGAAAAACAAACACAGTTCTTTTGGAGTATAACATACCTCTTCAAGTGTGATACTTTGTACCTCACCTTTAGGGTCTGTTGGGACTTTAGTCTAGTTATAGGTCTGGAAAAAATGAGGGGTGCTGGGGATGGGCCATGAAAAGTATTAGAAATATCTTCCAAGCCACTTGCTTCAGGGCCTTCATTTGCAGTTTCATCTGGTGAAACAGGATTAATTATTCTAGGACTTTTTTTGGGGGGTGGGAAATTCAGGAGGAGGTTGGGTTGCTAACTCCTCAAGACAGGCTGGAGGTGGGGCAGTTATGTCCTCAGGGCAAACTATTACAAGCTTATCTAGAGAAGACTTAGCATGACCTAGGGTTTCAACCTCATCCCCAACATCTTTATTGATCCATATGTCACAATCCCATTTTTCTAGGTCCCACTCTTTTCCAGTCAATGTCCTCACTTTAACAGCAGACAACATGCGACATTGAGATTTCAGTTTATGTTGTAAAGTTGCTACTCTAACAATAAGATTTTGAGTCTGATTTTCAGAGATCGCAAGTCTCTGCATCCAGAAAGTAAGAGTTTCCTTCAGGATATTCATAGAAACTTCTACATCTGTAAGATGTCATTTAAGCTTCTCATTTGAAGCTGTAAGCCCATCCTTTTCACTCCTTAATTTAGCCAGTGTATCTAACAAAAACCAGCCAACATCTCTATACCTCTTGTTTCCACAAAACTCTGTAAAGGTGTCAAAAACATTATCCCACTGAGCCTGCCTTTGTACAAGTGAAACATTAGGAGAATTGAATGGTGATATTTTGACTATCTCTTTTGCCAACTCACTCCATGGATTGGTAGTGTCATTCTGATTATGGGAATCAGAGTCCTTAGTACCTTTGAGTCCAGTCAGAGTAGAAAACCATTCATAAAAACCCATTTTTAAGATTCTGTTTCTTTAGAACCACTCCTGGTACCAAGATGTATTAATTAGGGTTCTCTAGAGAAACAGAATCAACAGGGAACACTTGCAAATATAAACTTTCTAAAAGTGTCTCACATGACCATGGGAATGTAGAGTCCAAAATATGCGGGGCAGGCTATGAAGCTAATGATTCCAATGGAGGCTCTGGATGAATTCCACAGGAGAGGCTCACCAGCTGAAACAGGAAAAGAGCCTGTCTCTTATGAATCCTCCTTAAAAGGCTTCCCTTGGTTATATTAAGCATCACTCATTGCAGAAGACAATCCCCTTTGACTGATTACAAATGTAATCATCTGTGGATGCAGCTGACATGATCATGATTTAATTCTATGAAATGTCCTCATTGCAACAGACAGGCCAGCACTGGCCCAACCAGACAAACAGGTACCACCACTTGGCCACGTTGGTGGCATGACAACTACTAAAGATAAACTACTAAAAAGAGCATGGCAGTTAACGTGGATAAACAGATATTTAGGAATCAGATTATGAGAAGTGAGGTATTTCATGTGAGGGAGTTTCAATTGCATTTTGTGGGATATAAAATATTACCAAACGGTTTTAACTAGGATGGAAATATATTGGATTGATATAATGTGGTCAAAGGTAACATAGAATGAATAATCAGCACTTATTTTAAGCTCCTCATGAAAGAAAATAAATCTGAACAACTGAAGCAGTTTATAAAAGGGAAACTGAAAAATGCTTTCTAAGGATATTTAGGAGATAAAAAACTTCTGGACATGGGGAGTGTATGTAAATAAATCAGAATGTTTATTAAAGAATGTCCCTTAGTTTTCTGGCAAGTGTTATTTTATATACAATTATCAGTATTAGTTTTGAACATCCTGAATATGAGTCAAGTAGAAAAATCCAGCACAGAGCCTAAATCATAAATTCAAAAACGTATTGATTTGTTCATATATATATATATATATATATATATATATATATATATATATATATATAGCTTTTTCAATAAAGGTGCAAAGGCAATTTATTCAATAGAAAAAGGATAGCCTTTTATATCAATATCATCAAGATATCAATCCTACCCAAACTTATATACAGATTCAATGCAATACCAAGAAAATCCCAACAACCTACATTGAAGTTTTGGAAAAACTGATTATCAAATTTATATGGAAGGGAAAGAGACCTTGAAGACCTAAAGATATCCTAAAAAAGAAGAGCATACTGGGGGCATCTATCACTTCCTGACTCTAAAGCTTATGATAAAGCCACAGTGATCAAAACATCATGGTACTGGCACAAAGGCAGAGTGACTGACAAGTGTAATAAAATCAAGCATGTAGAGATTGACAATCAAATTTATGGCCATATGATCTTCAATAGGGGACAGAATAGTCTTTTCAAGAAATGGGCATGGGAGAACTGGATTTTAATAGCAAGAAGAATAAAAGAGGATCGCTGCCTTGTATGCTACGTCCTATACAAAAATTAATTCAAAATGTATCAAAGACCTAAATGTAAGTGCCAGTATCATAAAACTTCTTGAAAAAGAAAGAGAGAAACTCTTCAAGATCTTGTAATATGAAGAAGCTTCTTAAAATTTACACATAAGCACAACCTCTGAAAGAAAAGATAGACAAATGGGAACAGTTTAAGAGCAAGAGCTTCTATGCCTCAAAATACTTTGCTAAAAATGTGAAGAGTCAGCCAACTCAATGAGAGAAAATCTTTGGAAACCACATATTGGATGAATGCTTGATATCCTGTGTACATAAAGAAATTATACAGCTCACCAACAAAAGAACAAACTATCTAATTATAAAATGGGCAGAGGAAATGAATAGATACTTTTCTGAAGAGCAAATGCAGATGGCTAAAAAGCACATGAAGAGCTGTTCATTGTCATTGGCTATAAGGGAAATGTTACTTAAGATGACAATGAAATATCATCTCACATCTATAAGAATGGCTGCTGTTAAACAAACAGGAAGCTATAAATGTTGGAGAAGATGCAGAGGAATTGGAACAATTATTCACTGTTGGTGGGTGTTCTAGTTTGCTAGCTGCCAGAATGCAATATACCAGAAATGGAACAGCTTTTTAAAAGGGGCTTTTACTAAGTTGCTAGTTTACAGTTCTAAGGCTGAGAAAATGTCCCAATGAAAATACGTTTATAGAAATGTCTAATTTAAGGTATCCGGGGAAAGATACCTTGGTTCAAGAAGGCCAATGATCTTCAACATTTCTCTCTCAGCGGGAAGGGCACATGGTGAACATGGCAGCATCTGCTGGCTTTCACATGGCTCTACCAAAAAGTCACTCTCCAAAATGTTTCCTCTTTTAAAGGATTCCAGCAAGCAATTCCACCTTCACTGGGTGGAGACACATCTTCATGGAAATCATCTAATCAAAAGTCACCACCCACAATTGGGTGGGTCACATCTTCATGGAATCAAATGCTCCCACACAGCAATATTGAATGAGGATCAAAGAGCATGGCTTTTCTGGGGTCCACCACAGATTCAGACTGGCAGAGTGGGAATGTAAAATGGTCTGGCAGTGTGCAACTTCGCGTGGCAATTCCATAGAAAAGTAAATACTGAGTTGCCGTATAACCCGGAAATAACAGTCCTTGCTATATACTCAGAAAAGTTGAGGGCAGTGACACAAACAGACATTTGCACACCAATGTTCATAGCAGCACTATTCACAATTCCCAAGAGATGGAAACAATCCAGGTGCCCATCAACAGATGAGTGGATAAACAAAATGTGGCATATACATATGATGGAATATTATGCAGCATTTAGAAAAAATCATATCCCAAACATGTCAATGTGGATGAAGCTTGAGGACATAATGCTGAGCAAAATAAGTCAGAGACAATAGGACAGATATTTTATGATTCCATTATTATGACTCTGATAAAACTGCCAGTGTTTTGGAGCAGCTAGAAGGAAAAATCTGAGTTGAGAGCATGGTAGCCCATGACAAACTGTAGAAACTCTTCTAATGCACTTTGAAAATTACTGCTTTTTTCCTTTCTTTTCCTTGTATATATGTTGTATTTTATAACTAAAAATGGTTTTAAAAAACCTGTAGGCAGTTACAATAATACTAGATAAAATAAATTTCCTGAAATCAAAAATTTGAAAATATTCAATAATATAGCTCACTATTATAGCAAAATTGATATTTGCAGTAACTTTTTACTTGATATTTTGAGAACGCATGCAGTTTTGATGGTTAATTAAATGGTATTTAAGATACTGTTTAATATTTAAAATTCAAATAACTCCATCTGTATTTATAGATTCTTTTCCTTCCTTGCTTTAAGTTCGTTTATGAAGAATATTGTACAAACAGGCTTTATGATGTTTACTTAGATTTTTTTTCAATATCCTATGGATAAACTAAGATATCCATTTTAGATGGTTAAGATTTCCACATGTTAATCATAAAAATATTTTTATATTCACATTTTCCTGAAATCAGGATGATATTTAGTAACATAGGTCTTTAGTATAGCAATGCAGATATTTGTAAGAAATTTCTACTTGATATTTTGAGAACATTCACAGTTTGACAGCTGATCAAATGGTTTCTTAGTAAGTGTTTAATACTTAGAATTTAAGAACTTTGCTATCTGAATCTGTAGATTTTTGTTTGTTGCCTTAATTTTAAATTAGTTTTTGAAACTTACTGTGCAAACACATGTTTTACAATGATTATATGGTTATTTTATTTAAATATCCCTATGGTTAAGCTAACTAAGGTGTCCATGGTTGGTGGTTCTAAAGGTATTGTTTATTTTTAAATTTTTTTAAAAAGTACATCTATAAGGTATGATTGACTATAATACATTTCACAAATCTAAAGCATAAAACTTTTAAGTTTGTCATTGCACACCTGAAAGCCATCAAAACAAGCAAAATAACGAACATAAACATCACCTCCAAAGTTTCTTAATGTCTATATTTAATACCTCCCTTCTATCACTTCTTACTATATGCTGCCAGAAACTTAAGATAGTATGAATGTACTACAGTTTATTTAATGATTGACTCCTTGAAGGACTTATGAGCATTCTAGTTACTCTTATTATGAAATTATCATCTATAAACATTCACGAGGTCATGAACATTTGAGTTAATTTTTGTATAAGGTTTAATAAAAGTATTTTGTTTTGTTTGTCCTGTGCACATCCCATTTTCTCCTGCACCATCTGTTGCAAAAGCTATTCTTCCATTGAATTGCCAGTCCCTTTGTGGAAGTTAGTTGGTCTTTCTTTCTGTGGGTATATTTCTGGGATCCTATTATTTTCTTTTCCCTTATGTGTCTTCCCCTCCTCCAGTACCACAAGGTGTTGATTGCTGCAGTTGCATTGTGAGTCTCAAATTTGGGTAGAATTATTCTTTTCACATCATCCTGCTTTGTTTTGTTTTAACTTATTATAGGTAACTCTAGTTCTTAGCCTTTAATATAAATTTTAATGCAAGTTTGTTTATATCTAAAAAAACTTGCAGGATTTTAATTGAGTTTGTATTGAACCTGTAAGTCAATTTAGGAAGTGTTGATACCTCTGCTATATTTATTCTTCTGATCCATTAGCTCAATATTATCCCCATATATATAGATTGTTTTTATGTCTTTCATCAGAATTTCGCAGTTTTCCGCCTTCAGATCCAAGGCATGTTGATTGAATTTTATCTAATATTTCACTATTATTGATGTGATTAGTAATACTATTTCTTAATTTATTTTTCTATATGTTCATGTTACTACATATAAATCTGCCTCATATTTGTTAATCTTTTAGCCTGTCATCTTGCTGAATTTATACTTTAATTCTAAGTTTTAGTGGGTTATTTTCTGTAGAGTCCTTCTGATTTTCTATGCAGATAAGATGCCATTTGGAAATAGGAATATTTTCATTTCTCCCTCGCTAAGGTATATGGCTTTTATGTTCTATGCTGTGGTGGCATATTGGTCTCCTAATTTAATTTCCCTTTTGGAAACTGTGTAAGCCCTGTGCAAACTTAATATTAGTTTGCATTTTAATAATGTGTTTGTAAATGTAGTCCTGTTATGTACTCTTATTAGTCTGATTTAATGATTTACTCAGCACAAGCATTTTGAGATCCTTCAAGATTCTTGTGCAAAATAATTGTTCATTTCTGAGTGTTATTTACTGCTTACATATATCACAGTAGAAAATTTTCCATTCTCAGTTGGGTGAAAATTTGAGTTGTTTCCATTTTTTGTCTAATATAAATAAAGCTGTTTTGGACAAACACACAAGTCTTTCCAAGGAAATATGCTGCTATTTCTCTTGATAAATATACAGGAGTGGATTGACTAAGGTGTTGCTTCTTAAATCAAATGAAAGTATTTACACCAGTTCACATTTTCACTAGCAGTGTTTGAAGTTTCAGTTCCCTACATACTTTTCAATAACTAGATTATTCTAATAGATATAAAGGAAAATATATAAGTGAAAGCAACATTCATGAAAAATGGTACTGGAATCTCTTCATGTGTTTGTTGTCACTAGTATAGGCCATTTGTTTATTTACCATTTTGTGTATGTTTTTTGGTGAAGAACATATACAAACAGCTCCCATTTGAGTGTCTATTTATTTTATTATTTTTGACTTTTTGAGACTTCTGTATGCATTATGGATGTAAATTCATTATAAGATACATTATTTGAAAATATTGTTTTTCAGTATACAACTTGTTTTTATATCCTTTTCAGAGCACCAAAGTGGAGGCTTTAAATGTTTATGTGTTCAACACATCAAATTTTTATTTTATTAATTTCCTTTTGCTGTTCTAAGAAATCCTTGCACAATCCAAGGTATCAAAGTTTTAATACTATGCTTTATCATGAATGCTTAGAGTTTTAGGCTTTGCATTTAGATCTGTGTTCCATTTTGACTATATCTTTAAGGTACATGACATAAAGTATGGATCCATGCTCACTATTTTGCATAAGGATATATAATTATTTCTGTACCGTTTGTTGAAAATACTCTCCTTTATCCACTGAATTGTCTTTGTGCTATCACAGAAATATTTTCATATAGGTGTGGATTGCTTCCAGTCTTGTTTCAATACTGTTTCTCTGATCTTTGTCTCAATTTGTATGCAAAAACAACTCTGTCTTGAATTCTGTAGCATTTTAATGTCTTAAAATCAGTAATTGTTTCTTTTAATGTTTGTCATCCAACTTTGTTCATCTTTTTAAAGTTGATTTAGTCAAAGGTCTTTTGTATTTCATTTTTATTTTAGTGTCAGTTCATCAATTTCTCCAAAAAAAAAATCCCTGCTCGGATTTATTGGGATTAAAGTGAATCTATACATACATTTATTAAAATAAAATATTGAGCATTAATGCAAGTAAATATAGTAAATCTCCTATTTAGGTTTTTGTACACTTTTTTTTCCAAATTTTGATATATAGGCCTAGCATATCCTTTATAAAATTTATATTAATGTGTCTAATAGTGTCGATGGCTTTGTAACATGTTTTAAAATTTATTTTACAATTTTTCAATGATAGTATATAGCAATTGAAAATTGATTCTTTCTTTCTGAAAGCTTGCTAAGTTGACATTTTACATCCAGTGACGTTTTGTAGATTTCATTACATTTTCTACTTGCACAATTATGACATCTGTAAATATAAAATCAAATCATTTCCTTTTTTGATCTTGATGCTTTCTATTCTTTTTATCTTCCCTTAGTGTGTTGAGTACATTCTCCAACACAATGCCAAATAGAAGAGCAGATCTTGCTTTGGTCCTACTTTTAGTGGTAATGTTTCCAATCATTTGGTATTATGCATAATGTAACATGTAGATTTTTAATGAATGTCTCTTTTCAGTTAGAGGAAGTTCCATTTTAATAATTGGTCATTGCTTTGAACTTTTTAAAAATAACTAATAGATAATAGAACTTCTGAAGTATTTTTCTGCAACTATTGAGATATTATATGGTTTTCTATTTTAGTTTTTATTCTGGTGAATGACATTAATTGAATTTTGAATGTTAAACCAACTGCACATTCTTTCTCTGTTAGGTTTACTTACTGCCACACTTAATTTGCTAAAATTATGTTTATATTTTCATAAAAATGTATGACTGAGATTGCAGTGCTATTGTCTTATAATGTCTTTGTCCACTTTTGATACCATGGTAAATCTCTCCTTTTAAAGAGAGGAAGGAAACATACTCTACTCTACATTTTTCTGGAAGAGTTAGTCACCCTAATTGTGTAGTAAAATTCTCCATTCAAGGAACCTGCACCTGAGTGTATGGAGACTCATTTTTATAAACTTTTATATTTTACTATACTCTTTTTCCATCAATTATTTTTAATGTGTTTCTTGGTCTCTGTATACATGGGAAGGTATCAGACTCCTCTCTCTCTCTCTCTTTTAACAGGGCAGGCACCACATACTCCTCTTTTTATGATCATTACAAAAACAAATACTGTCTTTTGTTTCATAGTCACCATCATTGTTCCTAAAATATTTTATTTATTCTTATTCTAAATTTTTATTCAGCTTTCAATACTACGTAATATATTAAATTATATCAATCTTTAGGATATCATACCTAACCTGACACTTTTATTCCAGTTCCTAATTTTTTCATTTTTATATTTACCCTCAAAAAAGCTATACCCCCCTGACTTTCTATCTACTCTCAGCCAAGACTAAGCAATCACTAATATATTTTTTGCCTTATAGAATTCATTTCCCTATTCTGTATTTTTATAGGAAAGGAATCATATAATATGTGGTCTTTTGTGACTGACTTCTTAGCATAGTGTTTCCAAGGTTCATCCAAGTTGTGTCATGTATTAGTATTTCATTCCTTTTCAT
>PVIY010035310.1:0-26406 GCA_004026745.1 Myrmecophaga tridactyla
GATTAAATTTAAGAACATGTTTTTTTCTGGGGTACATACAGTTTCAAACTACTGCAATTCTTTTCTAAACCAACCTTTATATACTTATTTTTCTGTCTCTGCCATTAGATAAAAGCTATTTTAAAACAGGAAGTATTTCTTAAGTCTGGCCTTCTAATTTTTAACAAAAAGTAGATGGCCAGAAAATAATGGATAACTAAAGATACATACATATAAAAGTAATGAATAAAATATAAGATAATATTATCATTGATATTTATATTTATTTTTCTACCTATTAATCATCATCCTTTGCTACTAAAATAACTATCAATGCACATAGTCACTGTTTTATTTGTATTCAAAATAAAAGTATAAAGCAAATATCAATAGAATATCCTATTCTATGAAAACTCTTGATATTGCTATAGACACTTTATAGAGTGAATTGTGTCCTCAAGAAAGAAATATTCAGGTTCTAACCCCTGATTCCATGAATATGATCCTAACTGGAAATAGGATGCTTGAAAATGTTATTAGTTAAGATGAGATCAAGTTGTATTTGTATGAACCCAAATCTAACATGACTTGTTTCCTTATCAGCAGAGGGAAAGAGAAGACAGATAAGATAGAGATGTTATGGATGCAGAGATGGATTATTTTGTAGCAAAAGAATATCATGGGTTGCTGGCAAGCCACCGACAGAACATTACAGACTCAGAGAAAATGGTCCTGATGACAGCTTGATTCAGACTTCTAGCCTCCAGAACTGTGAGACAGTAAATTTTTGTTGTTTTAAGCCACATAATTTGTGATACTTTGTTGTGGCAGTTCTAGAAAAATAAGACAAACCATTAGTAATCTAGATTTCTTGGAGGAAAGACACAATCAAAGAAAAATACAACACACACACACAAAAAGGGCATCGACAATAATTATTTCGTAGACTTTTATGGTTAAGCTTTTCTGATTTGACCATCATTCTCCACTGCTCTATCATGAACCCAAAGAGTTTCAAATGTAATCATTCACTTAGTCTTTTTTAAGGGACTACCACATATCAAGCATTGGATTAGGAGATGGTGACATAGCAAAGAACAAAACCTATGTTCATAGAGCTTAAGGTTTAGTGGTGGAGATCAATATTAAGAAAATAATCACAGAAATATACAAATCAAAGGGTTATGAAGGGAAAATAGAGTGTTTTAAAAGTGTTTAACAAGAAAACCTCATTTAATCTAGGGGATCATGGAAGGTCATTTTGAGGGAGTTAAATTTAAACTAACTTAAAAGGAATTGAAATGAGCCAGGCACAGAATAGAGGAAAAACCCAACAGAACAGCATCTAAAAGTCCTGAGGCAGGAAAGAGCTTGACAAGGCAGTGAAAGGTTAGTTTGGCTGAAATCTGTTTAATTTCACTCTAACACAAACATTAGCTGAAGGTAAACTCAAGAGAAATCCCTATATAATGCTTGTTGAAGAAAACTGAGTTCAGCTTCTCAAATAATGTATTATTTCCTCTTTCTCTCAAACGCCAAAATATTTAGGAGTTTACTAATTTGAGTAGAGAAGATTTTACTAATTCTCAATAATCAGAATTTTCACAAGCTGCTTTCTATAAGCATTAAGTGCACAGGGTTGCAGGTTGCAGACCATAGGCATTTTCTCATTCTGGCTCTTCTGAACCACACTGAAAGAGACAAATATATGGCTTCCAAGAGCCAGAAACTTCTTCAGACTAGCTTAAGCAAAAAGGGAAATTTTTTGGATTTTATGGGTTCAGGAGCTTTTCATGAAATGTAATAGCAGAAAGTATATGGTCTGGATTCAGAAGGAAGTTAGTTGAGGAATTAGTAAGCTAAAGACTTGAGTTATTCTATCTATCCATGGCCACATGGCCTCTCATCTCTGAACTTCCAAAATTTGTGTCATTTTTCTGTCTCTACAAATGAGCTTTCTCTATTTCTGATTGTATAGCTATTGCTCTATGTGATGTACAGTCCCATCATTCATTGTGGTGTTCTCTGCTGAGGCAATCAGCTGTTGCACGTGTTGGGGCATGGTCTAATGGAGCGAAGAATGGGACTAAAGCTCCAGCTAGATCATCGGGTTATGGGAAATTCTCAAGAGGGAGTGATGTAGGCTTAATATGGACCTAAAATAATCTAGTACATCTGGGATAGAGAGAATGAGAGAGAGGACTTTGGTTCTTATGGAGTGGACGAGAGAGAATGCATTACTGTTAAAGTAATAGGTAAAAGGTGTGCCAGTAGGCTCAGAACAGTCTACTGTTCTGAGACTCAGAGAATTCTTTAAAAATTGTATATATGTTAAAAAATTTACACGATGGATTGAAAGAGGAAATGCCATTCTCACGGTTAATTAAGATTTCATTCCATAAATATTACCTGAATGCGTATGTACTGGTATTTTAAAACTATGTTTTTTCTTTTAAGTTGAATAACCATGCTAAGAGGTTGACATTATCATTACCATTTTGCAGTTGAGGATATTGAAGCTGAAAGAGACTTAAGTAACATGGCTAGAAAGCAACAGAAGCAGAATTTGAAGTCAGGGCTGACTAAAGCCAGAGCTTCTCCACTGAGCAATGTAGCTTCTGAATGTTGTTGTTTTATACCTATAACATCAGCATTCTTTCAAATTGCTGCTTAAGATTGCTATTACTCCTCTGTTGGAATCTTAACTCAGTAGCTGCATTTTATTTGACGAAAGTTGTAGGGACCATTTCCATATAAAACACAAGCAAGAGCGCTTGGCTTCTGCCCAATGCTTTCTCCTGAATTACTTTCCAATATTTCTGTCTGTTTCCTAATCCTAAGTGAGTATAGCATTGGTTGAGGTACGTTCTAAATTGTTGAGATTAACCACTAATGCATAACCTATGAATATTCATGAGTAGAATTATAGCTATGAATGAATACTCTACATTAGTGCCTCATAGTCAGCATTTACTTCCTTTTCTGTTGTTTAAAATAAAGGGGAGAGAAGAGATTAGTTATCTCAGTCACTAATCAAACATAATTACACTGTTGCCTTTCCAAATTTTATATTTGGGGTTCTTTAAGGCAAACTTGGAGTGAACATTTAATGTACTGTTTTTAGGCAGGACTAATAAAAAAGTACAGCAAGGGTAATGGTAGAATCTCTTTGTAAAATCAAAGAGATTTTACAAATCTATGCTTTAATTTAATAGACAGATTTAATTCATTGCCTGGCAAAGTGCTTTGTGCTTAGTAAGTGCTAAACATTTTTTTAAAAGAAATGATTATATGAATGAATAATTCTGCATAAATGCCAGGTCTTCATAAAATGAAACATCTGAATGGGATGGGCGTGATGCTGCGCTCCTTCCCATGAACCTTGGAACCTATAGTCTCTTCCGTGGGCCAGGTGTTCTCAGCACACACTCAGCACTCAAACAGCATTGTCAATAGACAAAGGATAAACCAAATTGTGACTCTTAATTGTAACATGAAATGACATTAAAAAAAGCCCTAAATTTCCAATAACATGAATGATTGTCAGCATCTCCCTACATGTGCAAGGTAGCGATGATACATTTGTGAGCTCAAACAACCATCAGTTCTTGTCCCTATGAAGCATATGTTTAGTGGAGACTGGCCTTAACAAAAAAAAATCAAATGATTACATATATAATATGAAACTGTGATATGAATGATGAAAGAAATTTATGTGGTGCAGTGGGAGCACAAACTAGGAGGGGCACAGCTAGTCAGGAATTTAGGGGACAGCTTCTCTGGGAAATTATATTCTAATTAATTCTCTGTTAAGAGAAATAGGAGTTAATTAAGTGAAGAGGTCAAGGGGAGAACATTTCAGCTATACACTTTCTAGCAGAAAGTGAAGAATCCCTGCTATAGGAACAAAAGAAAGCACAGTGCATGTACAGCACAGAAAGGGAAGGATAAAATGGCAGAGACGAGACTGTGGAGATATGCAGGGGCTAGAGTACACAAAGGCTTGGAGAATGTATTAGATATTTTGGGTTTATCCCAATAGCCACCAAAAACATTTAAATAACTTTAAATAACCTTCAGACTTGAAAGGTAGAGGTTGGGTGAATGGGGAGAAACATAATGCAATTTGTACCTTTAAAAGAGCATGGGCACTACCGATGTTGAATGGGCTGGGGAATCCATAGTGAATAGAGCAAGATGATAAGAAGCCTGTTGGAGCAGACTTCTTGGATGAGCATGTTATCTTGGTCCAGAATCAGCATTGGGAGTGTGTGAATCGATATTCAAGAGATAAAACTGGGAAGAATTGGTAATGAATTGAATATGAGGGATAAAAGCAAGGGAACTATCAAAGCTAATTTCTAGGTCTCTAGTTTGTGGAAATGGATGTATGGCACAGCAGAGATGGTCAGCTGTTGATCAAAAATGTGTGCATTTCTTCCATAATATACGGTTGTTGATGGGAAGTTCCAGCAATGACTTATTCAAGAATGTTAATAGCAATGTAATTCTTAATAGCTCAAACTGGAAACTACCCATATGTCAATCACCAGGAGAAGACACAAACAAACCCCAGTATATTAATACAATGTAATACTACACAGCATTGAAAGGGGAAAAAAAACCTGATACATGTAAAAACATGGATGAATCTCAAAAACATTATTCCGAGAGAACAAAGCTAAACACAAAAAAGTGTGGAGTTTCTTCTTCCAGTTATAGGAAATTCAATATTAGGTAACTATTACCTATAATGATGGGAATGTAAACAGTGGTTACCTCTAGTTGGGGGGTGGAGATTGATTCAAATGAGCATGAGGACACTTTCCTATGTGATGGTATATTTATTTTAATCTTGATTAAGGTGGAGTTCATACTGATATATATATATATATATATATTTGTCAAATCTTGACAAACTACAAATAAAATAAAAAAGTTAAGAGAATAGAGTATTTCAAAGAGGAGAGGATGGTCAACATGGTTGAATAGTACTAAAAGTTCAATAAAATAAAATAAACTCACTGAATTTAATGACTTGGAGACCTTTGGTGATTTCAGTGATAGCTTTTTCAGTGGGCTGATGAGAGCAGAAGCTATTTGCCGTGGATTGAGGGACAGGACAGTACTGCTAATTTGGAGATAGCAGACACAGATAACTTCTCAGATATTTGGCTCTTAAGGAGAGGAGTTGGAGAAGGTGGGAAAAAAAGAAATGGGGTTAAGTTTTGTGTTGATAGAATTGACTTGGGCATTTTTAAATACCCACAGGAAGAAAACATTAAGAGAGACAAGTTAAAATTACGTTAAATATAAGGGATGGTTAATACTGTAAATATCCAGAACATGTGTGAGGAGATAGGTGCCCAAGAAGTTTGGAAACGAAGAGGAAGGAGACTGTCTTTATTTCAATAGGAGAAACTAAGGAAATAATAGGTTTTGAAGTAGTTAAGTCTGAGGATTTGTTAGCAGGAAATTGAGGGAGTTCTTATCTGATGACTTTGATTTCCCTTGTGAAATAGGTTAGGGTGTCTGCTAAGCATGACATTTTGGGGAAGCTTAGAGATTTGAGAAGAGATAGTTTTAAAGATTTACTGTAGTAAGAAAGAAACTCAGCTTGCCCGTTGTGGTAGTTTGAAGCTGTTATGTACCCCAGAAAAGGCCTTACCTGTGGGTGCAGGCCTCAGGTGGGTGGGACCTTTAGGCTAGTTACTTCAATTGTGTGAGATGCATCTCATTCAAGGTGGATCTTACTCCCTTTAATGGAATCCTTTATAAGAGGATAAGGGACACACAGAGAGAGCACAGGGAGCTCAGAGAAGCCCCAGAGAAGCTGAAAAGAAGCCACTGAAGCTAGAAGCTGGAAGCAAAGAAAGTAGGGAGAGAAGGACCAGCAGATGTCTCCATATGCCTTGCCATGTGACAGAGGTGTCCCAGTTGCCAGCTGTCTGTCGTAAGAGTCCAGGCATCATCCTGTTGATGCTTTCAGTTGCACATTTTCATGGCCTAAGAACTGTGAATTTGTAAGCTAATAAATTCCCATTGTAAAAACCAATCCATTTTTGGTAATATTATATCCTGGCAGCTCTGGCAAACTGAAACACCAGCAAATATAATGGTATTTACAGGAATATTGAATTTGCTGTTGATTATGAAAATATAATGGTAGTTCAGACATAGAAAAAGTGTAAAATTGGTTTTGTGGAGAGGGGCAGGACTTCACCAACATACATTACATTACTGACAAGGTTCTTTTTAAAAAGATGAACTGTGGACTCTAAGCTGGTTTAAAAAACTACCATTTTATCCTCAATTTTTTTTTTTTACAAAATTGTAAAAAGGCAAGCAACAAATTCTTTTTATGCTGCCCAAAACTATGGTATAAAATCTTCATTTTGCTTTCCTTAGGTATCTGCTTTATAGATAGATAGATGATCTATAGCCCGAACACATAAATCAAATTTCTAGTTTGTTCTTATACAAGGATGTTTCCATTATCTTATATTCAAGTTATTTTAATTTCAACCTTGTGGCTTCTGGTTTCTCAGAATCCATTTTTCTATTTCCTCTGGCTCCAGCATCTAAGTGAACAGTTTCCAATTTCCTCCTGTGCCAATATGGAACCGAGATTTAGCATCTCCTTGCATTTTGTACAAGAAGCTTCTATCCTCTAATCTATTAATGGTAATGTAGACTTGACTGAAATTCCCTTAGGAATTTGAGGTAGGGGATTCACAGCACATAGCTCACAAGGAACAACTTCACAATCTCTTTGGTCATTTCTTTCTCCCTCGAAGTCTCTTTTTAGCACTGCGCTCTACCACCACCACTATGGAATTTATTTTCTTCTCATTATGTCTTCATGTAGACCCAATGTCTCCTTTCTGGCTTACTTTCTTCTCTTAGAAAAAAATCTGTCTAACTTCTCTAAAATGTAGGCATTGATAGGACCATATCCAGACCAGGAGGCTCAGCTTGTACATTGAAGTACATCTATCAAAACATTTTATTGACAAGGTGGGTCTCTTTTTGCCAAGGAGGTCTTATACCTGCTTTCTAAAGAATTAAAATTTTCTCTTAATAGTTACTCTAGTCATTTCTATTTCATCTTAGATATTATCCTCTCCACTCTAGTACCTAACAGTCTAACCACCAAAAGTTTACACTGAACCCTAATAATGGAAAGATAATATGCCATGAAGGAGTAATATATGAAACAAAAGTTGTGAAAAACAGAAGGCAAGGACCCTTCCTTAGAGAGCTCATTGTTTGATTGGGGTGAAAAACATGAATTATAATAAATAGGAATATTTATTCCCCTTTTTTTTTTCTCCCATGTGGAAGGACAGCATTTAATATACCAGTTAACCAGCTATGCTTTTCTCTGACTCCTCAAATAGAATCATTCCTTGCAGAAAATTGACTTTTCAATGCATATTTTCTAGTAGGATCCAGGTATGTATGATATAGCCTCTCCCTCTTCCCTTTCTCTTTGGGAATTAGATGCCATCAGGAACACTGCCCTTTGATCTGCTCCTTCATGTCACAAGTTATAGAGTAGGGATGGGTAGGGATGCTTTATTTTTCCAGCACAGTCTATTACTAGACATGTACATCTGTTTAATACATTGTCACATACCTAAGACCCAGTCTTTTATTTCACCTTTATCCAGAATAAGGTTCTATGTTTTCCTTTATCTGTTTCATTTCAAGTTTTATTTCTACTATAGTCAATTCTAAAATCTTTGGGAACTTATTTTCTACTTGACTCATCCAGTCTTCTGCAATGACCCCTTCACCAGTGTTACCTCACCTGAGAGCGTTAGAGAGAAAAGAAGATAAAATTTGTACTACGGGAACAATGTTCTATAGACTCCCAGGACTCCAGGGAATAAGAATGATGTTTGACTTCTTAACAGCAATAGCAATCTCAAGACAACGAAGCCATGTATTACGTATTTGAGCAGAAGGATGATTTGCAACCTAAAATGCTAAGGCCAGCCAAATTTCCATCAGGTTTGTGGGTAGGAAGAAAATCATTTTTCAAGCAGAAAGATGGAACAGTCGGGTTTATTCCTAGTGAGTGACTATAATATCTGACACATATGACTCCATATAACATTGCTCTGAAATGTTTTTTACAGAATTGTGGGAAGATATGAGTAAACACTGCAAGAGATATAATAAAACTAAAAATTATGGACTCTAGTAAATAATCAAAAGATACTCAAAAAAGGAAAACTGGTTCAGTAGTAGAAAAAATATTGACAGAACACATAAAACACAGAATACTGACTTAAATAATAATTGCAATATAATTATGTTTAATGGATGGCGGAGAAGAGTGGGAGACATAGGTAAGGTAAAACATTTTTATCTTGTTATATCATAATAATGTGCCAATAAATACATTTAATTATATAGATGAGTATGTGTGTGTGTGTGTGTGTGTGTATTCACACTGAGAAAAGGAACAAAGAGAAGAAACAGTCCAAAGTAATAATTGGGAGCAGAATTTTCAAAGATGGGAAGTAGGGGAATGATGGAACAGCTATTTTTGTTGTAAGCTTTTTGTGTATTATTTAACTTTTAAGATCATCTGCATGTATTATTTTAAGAAAAATAAAAATTGATTTAAGGGTGGGCCACAGTGGCTTAGCAGGCAGTGTTTTCACCTGCCATGCCAGAGACCCATGTTCAATTCCCAGTGCCTGCCCATGCAAAAAAAAAAGAAAAAAAAATGATTTAAAATGGATAGAAATAAAAATCCACAAAATCTAACTTGGAATCCTGATACGTTAATATATATTAATGAAATATATCTACTAACTACATAATGAACATGAAATAAATCTCACTTTGCAGTTATATAAATTGATAAATGTTTGTGTAGTTTGGTGATGAAAAACAAATGGGTATAAATAAATATGGAAGCCCGGAGCTTAAATATAGAAGTGAAAATTAAATATATATCAAAATAAAAATGTAAGGTAAAAACAAAATTAAACTAAAGTACTCGGCAACCATAAAATGAAAGATGGAAGATTAGAAGGACATCCTTCCTGAGGGTGTATTTTTCTGGGATGGAGGAAAGAAATTTGATGAACTTTGCACTCTTTTAAATATAGCACTGGCATTTAAAATGTTAGCGTAGCCATTAAAATAGAAATACAATTCTTGACTTTGAACTGAGAGGAGAAATTATTAGAAATAAAGATTCACTGATCAAATAAAACCAGGAAATGGGATAAAATATTTTTTAAAAGGTAGAAAATAAGATAGTAAAAATTTTTAAAAATCAGCAATCACAATAAATATAAACTTCTTAAACTTACAAATTAAAGACAAGAGTTCTTTTTTAAAAATATTTTTATTGACAAATATTCACATACATGCAGTCCATACATGTTGTACAATCAGTGGCTCGTGATATCACATAGCTGTGTATCATCACTCAGGAAAAAGAAATAAAAAGGAAAAACTCATATATCCCACATCCCTTCCCCTCCCTCTCATTGACCACTAGTATTTCAATCTACCCAATTTATTTTATCCCTTATCCCCTCTATTATATATTTGTTTTTATTCATTTTTTTTTTACTCATCTGTCCATACCCAGGATAAAAGGAGCATTAGACACAAGGTTTGCATAATCACACAGTCATACTGTAAAAGCTACATAGTTACACAATCACCTTCAAGAATCAAGGTTACTGCAACACAGTGCAACAGTTTCAGGTATGTCCCTCTAGCCACTCCAATACACCATAAACCAAAAAGAGATATCTATATAACGCATAAGAATAACCTCCAGGATAACCTCTCAACTCTGTTTGAAACCTCTCAGCCACTGACACTTCATTTTGTCTCATTTCTCTCTCCCTCTTTTTGGTCAAGAAGACTTTCTGAATCCCACGATGCCAGGTTCTGGCTCATCCTGGGAGTTCTGTCCCACATTGCCAGGGAAATTTATACCCTTGGGAGTCATGTCCCATGTAGGGGGGAGGGCAGTGAGTTCACTGCTGAGTTTGCTTAGGAGAGAGAGAGGCCACATCTGAGCAACAAAAGAAGCTCCCTGGGAGTGGCTTTTAGGCCTAATTGTAAGTAGGCTTAGCCTATCCTTTGCAGGAATAAGTTTCATGGTGGTAAACTCCAAGACTGAAGGCTCAACCTATTGATTTGGTTGTCCTAGTGCTTGCGAGAATATCAGAAATTCTCCAGATAGGGAAGTTGAATATTTCCTTCTTTCTCCACAGTCCCCCAAGGGAACTTTGCAAATACTTTTTTTATTCACTGCCCAAATTACTCTAGAATATATAGGGCCACCACACTAACCTGGACACCAAGCTCTCATGCCCTATCTAAGATTCCATGTACTTTATAGTGTTCAACTAAACTGACAATACAAGTTACATTAGATAATATGCTGCCTAAAATATAAATTTTGTACCAAATAAGACCCTTTGGTCTTACACAAAAGTAGAAGTTTTAAAATATGGACAATATCATCCTTTATCATATATTCTCTTCTATCTTAGTCCTATCCAGATCAGCTGCATTAATATCTCTAGTCAAAGTTTGGTCCCTTTTTCAACATTTTAAACAGTTCCTGTATGGGGTAGTGCTGAATTTCATAGCTTCAGAGCTCTAACTCTGAGTCCTAGGTATCACATAAATATCTGAAGTTTCTGGGAATGACTAGGTTATATACAAACAGCTCAATATCTCATAATTTAGAAATAACAGTTATAACTCTTGAATATATCGACTGTTAATAAGAGCTTACACTCTAGGACACTTTACAATAGGCTCCAGTCTAATAACCAATGCTCTTGACTTCAGTTCTCAGAGTCTGTATGTTATAGTTATTCCATATGATTGAGGCATGATAATATTTGTATTAGTTTCTGACATATCATTCAACATGAAGTCCTTAAGTTTCATGCATCTAGTTGCATGCCTTCCAAATTCATACCTTCTTGGGGCCGCTCAGTAGTCCCCCTTCTTTCTCTCAGTCATTGTACCTTTAGGACACCTCCATCCATTGAATTGTGAACAATGCCTCCACAAACACCAATGTCCATTTGTGTCCCCACACTCAGTTCCTCCAGGTACATACTGAGGAATGGGGTTGCAGGATCATATGGTAACCCCACCCCTAGCCTCCTGTGGAACCACCACACTGCCCTCCAAGGGGCTGTACCTCTCAGTTTCCCTACTGAAACTGACTAAGTACTTCTCTTTCTCTGCATTTTCTCTAGTGCTTGTTTCTCTCTGTTCATTTTTAAACAGTTTTATTTGTACATCATACAATCCAACCTAATAGACATGCCTTAGCCACCATAATCAATATGAAGACATTTCATTTTCTTCTACAAAGAAACCATACCTCTTCCTCATGCCCCCTGCCTGCTGACATGTAGTTTTGGCATAATACCTTTGTTATATTCAGTGGAGCTTATTACAGTGTTACTGTTGACTATAGATCCTAGCTTACATTTATTGTACTTTTTCCTGTATACCATCCATTTTCAACAACTGACAGTGTTGGCATTCATTTGTTCTTTCCCATGCAAAAAATGTTTTTATATTTTTACATTTTCTTGCCCTTCCTATATGGAGTCTTTTTGTTTTGAGGAGGTCTTCTCAGATATTACCAACCCCAGTCAGATTTTCCAGACCAGACAGGGCCACATCTTAGGAGGAAAGAGTAGCCAGCCTCAGTTTCCTTGAAGGGCAAAACTCAGTAGGTTGTCAGACTTTCCTATGAAGTCTCTAGACTCTGTGCTCCTAGCCTGCCTAGCATGTGGCATTTGTCTGCCTGCAGCTTCTACCAAGTTAAAGTTATGCAGTGCCTTTAATTTCAACAGACTCTTCCTGCCATGGGCATGGTTGTGAAAGAGGTGAGGTAGTAGTGCTGCTTTGATTGTATCTGTTTTCCAGCCCTGGAGCCTGAATTCCTTGAAGAAGGAATTCCACTTGAGCTGAGCCTCACCCTCTTTTTTTCAGGAATTAGCCCCTTTCACCTGACTAGTTACTTTGTCTCTCAGACAAGGATTAGTTCTGCCCTTGCTTGGAGCAGTGCTGGAGCCTGAAAGGGCTTGCAGTTCTCTCTACTAAGCTTGTTAAGAAGGAAAAAAAAAAAAAGCAAAAAAGCCTTTTCAGAGCCAGAGCCCTACTCCTTGGGTTTGTCAGTCAGGAACTTGAGTTGGTACTTGGCTCCATTTATCTCCAGGCTATCTTTGTCCCCTTTTCTTGAGATCCAGCCCTTTTCTAGTATTTTGTGCTGTCCAACTCAAAAAGCCTCTTTTACTTTGCATCAGCCCCACCCCCTCTCTGCCAGGGCAAAAACGCCTAGTTTCTTTAATGCATATTCTAGGTTTATCTGTGCTGGGGGCCTGTTTGCAGTAGTCAGAATTTGTTAATTAATCCTGCAACTGGAACTTGGTTGATACCAGTAAAGTCTATTTCCCTTCCCCTTGGGGTACCAGCCTGCTGTGCCTGTGGGGGAGGGGTGCTGGTTCTGTGGTTTGGGGGACTTACCGTTCTGTGTGGGATCTCAGCTATTCCACCTGGTCCAGACTAGTGCATGCTGTATGTCCAGTCACTGATGTTTCCCCAGCAGTTGTTTGGTACCTTTCCTAGCTGCTCTGGAGATGACAAGAGTTTCTTATTAAAAATTCTTAAAACACTTTTATTCACCCACCATAAAATCCATCCTAAGTGTACAATCGATAGTTCCTAGTATAATCACAGTTATGCATTCACCACCACAATCTATATGAGAACATTCCCATTCTTCCAAAAAGAAAGAAGAAAAAAAATCCCACATTCCTGCCTTATATCACCCTATTGTTGACATTTAGCTTGGTGTGGTGCCTTTGTTACAATTAATGAACAAATATTACAATGTTACTGTTAACTATACCTCTTAGTTTGCATTAATTGTATTTTTCCATATACCAAAACATTTTAACACCTTGTAATAGTGACGTACATTTGTTCTCAAGAAATATATATTTCTTATATTTTACAGTTAACTACCATCATGGTCCACTCTAGATTTTGCTAAGTTTTACAGTCCCAGTTTTTATGCTCTATCTTTCCTTCTGGTGTCATACATGCCCCTAGCCTTCCTCATTCAACCATACTCACACTCTGGTGTCATACATGCCCCTAGCCTTCCTCATTTATCTTTGTTAATTATACTTACATTACTATGCTACTACTATCACACAGTATTGTGCTAACCATTTCTGAACCTTTACAATCAACCTTATTAAACATTCTGTACTCTTTAAACATAAATTGCCCAATCACTACTCTCTATCTCCTGATAACAAATTTAACTATCAGAAGTTTGCTCATTATTGTTAGTTCATATTAGTGAGACCATACAGTATTTGTCCTTTTATTTCTGACTTATTTCACTTAATGTAATGTCCACAAGTGTCATCCACATCGCTGCATGGATTATGACTTCATTCACAGGTGCAGAATATTCCATCGTATGTATATATCAGTTTCTTTATCCACTTGTCAGTTGATGGGCATTTGGACTGTTTCAATCTCTTGGCAATCATGAATAATGCTGCTATACACATTGTTGTGCAAATGTCTATCCATGTCCCTGCTTTCAGTTATTTTGAGTGTATACCTAGTAGTGGGATTGTCAGATCATATGGCAATTTTACACTTAACTTCCTGAGGAAATGCAAAACTGCCTTCCAGAGCAGTGTACCATTCTACAATCCCACCAAAAGTGAGTAAGTGTACCTATTTCTCTACATCTTCTCCAGCACTTATAGTTTTCTGTTCTTTTTTGTGTGTGTTATTGATAATAATCATTCTCATTGGTGTGAAATGGTATGTCATTGTGTTCTTGTTTTGCATTGCCCTAATAGCTAGTGAAGTTCAGCATCTTTTCTTATGCTCTCTAGTCATTTGTATGTCCTCTTTGGAAAAGTGTCTATCCATATCTTCTGACCATTTTTAAATTGGGTTGTTTGTCTTTTTGTTGTTAAGTTGTAGGATCTCTTTATATATACTGGAAATAAACCCTTATCAGATAAGTGGTTTCCAAATATTGTCTGCCATTTTACTTTCTTGGCAAAGTCCTTTGATGCACAGAAGTTTTCAAATTTGAGGAGATCCCATTTATCTATTTCTTCTTTCATTGTGCATGCTTTGGCTACAAGGTCTAGGAAACCATCTCCTACCCAAAGATCTTTAAGGTTTTTCTCTACATTTTCTCCTAAGAATTTTATAGCTTTAGCTCTAATGCTTAGTTTTCTGATCCATTTTGAGTTAATTTTTGTTAATTTTTATCACCAGATAGGGTTTTTCTTTCATTCTTTTGGATATGGATATTTAGTTCTCCCAGAACTATTTGTTGAAAATGATTTGGCCACTTTGTCAAAAATCAGTGTCAGTAGATGAGAGCATCTATTTCTGAACTTTCTATTTTATTCCATTGGTCAACATATCTATTTTATGCCAGTACCATGCTGTTTTGACCATTGTAGCTTTGTTTCATGTATAATTAAAGTCAAGAAGTGTGAGACCTCCAAATTCATTTTTCTTTCTCAAGATGTTTTTTAACTATTCTTTATTAAATTTTAATTTTAGTTCTTTAAATGTTTACAGGTGGTATATACTAAAAAATAATGATACAGAAAATGTAAAAGTAAATGAATGAAAAAAAATAAGCTCTATCCTAGGACCAAATGAAGGATAGCAGTATCAGACAAACTAGACTAGGAGGGAAAAAATATTATAGAAAAAGGGACTCATTCTCTATAATTTTATTATGTTTTTTAAACAAAATCCAGTTAGAAGAGATTATCTTGAACTTGGATCTACTGAAAATCATGACCTCAAAATTTATTGAGAAAGAATTGGCAAATTTACAAGGAGAAACCAAGGAAACCATAATCATACTAAGGAGTTTTAATAAGAGCCTCTCAGAAATTCACAGACCAAGAGACAAAAATAAGTAAGGGTATAAAAAAATGTGCTACCCCCTATGTGGATATTACAATCTATACAAATACCTTTCAAGTATCTATAGAACATTTGGAAAATTTACCAGGTATTGCTGCCTAATTATGAGTCTAAAAAGAAATCTCAAGAAATAAAAAAAAAAAATCAATAGCATATTAACTAATGCTGTAACAGAAATGCTATTTAAGTTATAATTAATTTTAAAAGAGAGACAGAAAATTATCACAAAGGGATGTAATTTGGGATGTAGGTGAGGATTTTTACTCCTCAAAAAGAATTTTAAGAAAAATTTAAAGCCGATATATTTTAAAATTGTGACAGAATGGTTGATTTCTTAGAAAAATATAAATTACCAAAACTGACTTAAGATAAATAAAAAGCTAACTGCATCGATAGCCACAACAAACTAGTTGACTTTTAGCTACTTCTATATAGAAGGCTCACAATATATTTGCAGTCTCTATTTGAACCAGACTTCATATTTAGAAAAGTTTCTATTTATATTTCTAAACCTGGATCAAAAATCTACTTTTCACCGAATCTTCTATAATTCCAGCAAGGTTAGTTATTTAACCTTGTTAAGATTGCTTAATTTCAGTAGCTAATTCCATATTATTATATTGATTTACAACAGAGAAGAGTAATTAAAATAAAGCACTTTGATTCATAGTAAGAGTATATCAATTGGAAGCCATTATTATTGCATCTAATTGTGGAGTATTTGTTTAATATTAATTTTCCATCCTCTTTCCTCCCATTACACATTTTCCATTTGGTACCATTAATTGTAATTTATCTCTGTCGTTGTCTGTCTTTCCCACTCTATTGGAAGCTCCTCAAAGGCAAATCAGAGGCTTATTTTATCATTTTAAAATTCCCTGAGTCTAGCAAAGACACTCAATATTTGTTGAATGAATTACTAAATGAATGAAATATGCAATCACTCAGCACTCCATCTATCTTTTTTTTTTTTTTTTTTTTTTTTTTGCTATGGGCAGGCTCCAGGGATCAAACCCAGGTCTCCGGCATGGCAGGTGAGAATTCTGCCACTAAGCCACCGTTGTACCATCCAATCCATCCTTCTTTGTATCTATCTACCAGGTAGAAAACCTTGGATTAGCTGGCCCTACTTTGCACACGAATGAAAACATGGTTATATGAGTACTTTTGAGATCTTTAAGTGAAAATTTTTGTGTGCAAAAATTGCTAATTTCCTGTAAAAACAGCATTCCTTGGGATGAGGCTTTAAACTCTCTTTTATATACCATATTTAAGTAAAAATAAATGATTAGACATTTCTAGAATCAACTTGATTAATATAAATTATCTGTTTTAGGAAAAATATAAACTTAGTTTTAAAGTTATATATATTTAAATATATAATTACACATATAAATATATTAAAATGTATTGATAAAATGTATATAAAATATAAATAAAATATATATTTAGAGAATATGTGTGAATGTGTGTAAATGTGTGTATGTATATATATATGGCTGTATATTTCAGTATTTATATCCTGCATTCCTCAGAAACACATTGGATAAGATTGACAATAAAATACAGAAATTGACTGGTGCTGTTAAAAGAATTATGTAGTGATGAGATCATTATTATAATTTTATCAAAGACAAGGACTAAACTGAGTTTTGATAAAAATTTACCTTTGAGCCTCCTGGTAACCAAAGCAAAGGGATAATAAAACTCCCTGTGCTAACAGTGAAATGTTCCTCAAATATTCTACGGGTGAGCTCATTGGTAGAATTAAAATGAAAGAGTTTCTTTATCCACCTTAGCGTAAGAGATATTGAATATACAGTTGAACAGTGTCTTCATAGCAATATTATTAAAGGAGACCAGAGAATGATTTTAAAGGATTTTTTGTGCTTTAAAGTATATAAACTAATTATATAAACTATCCAAAAAATCATGGTTTATTTACTAGACGAGAAAGATGCACAACCCATCAATTTGTAATAAATAAACTTTAAAATGTTAGGAATCCTCATAGAATAATTGATAGTCTTCCTGTAATACTTTAACAATTTTAACCCAGGTTTTCTAGGTTACTACAATAGACTCCATTGGTTTCCTGCAAATGACCTGCAACTGAAAGTCTAGTTTCTACGTCTTTTAAGATTCAATCAGATTCCGTAAGAAACTCAGCATATCTTGGTCACCCATCTTCCTGGTTGGAAGGATTTTCCTCTGCTCTGTAACTTGGTTGTCTTTTGCCTTCTGCAAATGACAATACCTTTATGGGCAGCACTCACAGCTTCGCTAAGCAACCCACCTGAGGCAGTCTGCAGAGTGAATCCTAAAACCCTTTAACTTTGAGACTATCCCATACTTGCTATTACTGAATTTCACAAAGGCCATTAAGATGGGAAGTGGGCACAGTGGTTGCAGAACTCCAGGCTGCTCAAAGTCCTAATCAGAAGCTTATTATGTATCTATTAACAGTAGGCACTCTTGATGTCCACCTACATCTTCCTTCCTGGACGAGTGTACCCATCCTCCAGCTGTAAATGGCTCTACAGCTGAGCCATTCTCTGGCAAATTATCTACTGTCAGTAGAAACTGCTTCCTCCTTAAATACTAAGAAGTTAAGCTGTGCTCACTGGGGTTGGCACGTAGTCAATGAACAATTGATATGAAGGTAAAAAGCTTAACCCCCTTGCCTCAAAGTGGGGCACCTTTTTGATACTGTTCATGCTTCAGTTTTCCCCAGGGGGCAGATGGGGGGTAAATTTCAGTTCGACTTGTATTTTACTCATCTTCTTCGCCTGCTCTGTGCTGCTTCCCTCATTTTTGTAAAGGTTTCTCCTAAAAATAACTCTTGCTCAAGATAATCACTTGTGCCAGAATCCCTAGCTGTCCTAGGATACCCAACTTAAGACATATATCTTGTTAGAACTAGCCTGCTGGACAATTTTACTAAGTCTAAGAAAACCTTAAGAAAGTTTCATGTTTAATGCCTTCTCTTCCAGGACTAGGTAATCCTTACAGTCATCATTAAGGTCATTTTGAATTTTCTTTTCTCTATATTTATTAGTAAGGTAACATTGGTAGTGTATGGGTTGTGATATGTAGCCATCTTGGGTTAGGGTCGGGGAATGCTTTAAGCATGCCAATCTCTCTGGTGCTGGAAAGGCACTTGTTTATTCTGTGCTTAAGAGATTGCATGCTGTGGATGGGAAACTGTTGCTCTTGACTTTTCTTTAATATATAAAGGGCTTATAGTTAAAAGGCAGAGGCTACAGCTAAAGCTGTACTTGCATAGAGAGCACCCTGTTTTTACTTAAACCATTTACTTGGAGTGGTTTGAGTGTCCCATAATTTCCATTAACATTCTCCCTCTCTCCATGAACTCAAGTCATTCTTTAGTGTACCAATAGGCTTCACTGTCTGGCACTAAAATTCATATTTTCATTATTTCTTATTATTTTCTTCAAACAACTCAATGTATGCTACTTCCTATCCTACTCACTCATCTCCCATTTGCCCAGGGTTGACTCAGGTGGCACCCTCTAGAGAAGACAACCAGTATCCAAGAGCAAGATGGTGCATCTTTTATTCCCTTGGGGTGCATTTCTCCCCATTCTCAATGCTGTCTGGGTGATAAAAAACAGCTCACATCACTTGCTTATTCAACCCTCAGTCATGAATGCCAGTCATCTTTCTGGTCCCTTCTAGTCACAGTTTCACACAGAAGTTACACTGACCCTCAGTAGCCATAAAAGGACTGTGTTCTTAACTCCCCCAGAGTCACTGTCATTATAG
The DNA here is from genome assembly GCA_004026745.1 of Myrmecophaga tridactyla. Lineage (NCBI taxonomy): Eukaryota > Metazoa > Chordata > Mammalia > Pilosa > Myrmecophagidae > Myrmecophaga > Myrmecophaga tridactyla. The sequence goes on from PVIY010035310.1 coordinate 18,769, forward strand.
TATGCAGAGAAAGCTCCCACTGAGTTCCTTCTATACAAAAATAGCTCTCGCTTCCCTTCCCAACCTGAATCAGTTATACTCCTATGGTCTCAAATGCCTTATAGCTCTCGTCATTTTGGGCTTAAATTTGGGCACATAATTTCCCTCCTCTTAATGGGGAATGCTTTATGTTAGAAACCACATCTTAGCATATATATCCCCAGCACTCAGCCAAGTCGCTCTTCAACAGATGTTGTATGTATAAATGCATGGGCATATGAATGCATACATCAAATCAACTGATTTTCTGGCTTTTGTCTACAAATAATAAAGTTTATTGATGTCTCTTCCAAACTATAACCTATTTAAAAATGAGAATTTCCAAATGAAGTGTTGTTATTTTTTTCCTAGCATGAAAATTTCAGCTTCTTATGTTAAGTGGAAACCCTAATAGGATTGGCAACTCATTCCCATTTAAGTTAACAGGCTAACTCAGGATTGTTAACCCTCTCACTGTGTTCACCCTGGCAAGTGAGGTTGGGGGTGGGGGGGACTATGCTATGGCATAAGGAATCAGCACTAAATTGTAGAGTAATAACAATAATTTACTACAAATCTGGGATTTGGAAATTAATGGTGGGTGTGGAAGAGGTTAAACATGGATTGCATCCATTAGTGCAGTGTGGGCTTTTTATTACCATTTCCCATCCTTTTTCCAAGAGTGCATATTATTCAAAGCATCATAATTAGATTCCACTGACAATGAGAATAAAAAAAAAGGGTTTTCAGAAAGTGGAGCAGTATCCTCTGCATGTGACTGTGTACATACGTTATTTGCTTATCTTCCTATTGGTAGGGTTTTTCAGTATTATTTACATAATTTTTCTATGACATATGACTGTCACATTTGAGCTCTTGATGTAAGCCAAAAGGGTTGGAGAAAGCAGTATATTACTCTTGACATTTCAGACCAGTATTAAATTGACTGGGTAAAATTAAAAAAAAAAAAAGGAGCAAAAATGTGCTGTTTCTTAAATTGAGATATAGTGTGAGTGGTTTCTGCTGAAATCAAGAAGGCAAAGCTCAGAAGAGGAGCCTCTAATAGGCCCAATGCCTCTCAGGCAAGATTTCAGTCTCTGTTTTACTGCCTGAGGAGGAGTGTCTCAAATGAGAGCTGAGAGCATGTAACTCTCCATTATTGGCCCCATGCATCAGTTTTTTCATGCCACCTTCATTGTTCAATCCTTGTATTTTTAAAAATTTACAAATATGCCTATCCCACCCATTAACTTACTAGTTCCTTTGAGAGTTGGAGTCAAACCTGTTTGATATTTACGCACATTTTTTGAGGCCTTGGTTTATTAGCTGCAAAAGATATTCATCATGTTCTAATTAAAAATGCACAATGTGCATAAAAGTGTTCAGTTATGGTACATTTGCACCTATTCAGGTCATTAAATATGAAGCTCAAGATAGCACATCTGCCTTTCTTTGTCATGAGTTTTGTATTAGTTTTCCATTGCTGCATAACAAATCACCACAGATTTATTGGCTTAAAACAATACACTATTATCTCACAGTTTCAGTGGATCCTCTGCTCAGGGTTTCATAGGACTGAAATCAAGTGTTGGCTGTGGTTTTCTGAAGCATAGGGTCCTCATTCAATCTTACTCAAGTTCTTGGCAGAATTTAGATCCTCTCCACTGGAGGAGGTCTCCCTTCTCTTGCTGGCTGTGGACGGGGGATCATTCTCAGTTCCTACAGGCTGCTGCCTTTCCCTGCAGTGTGGCTCTTTCTACAAGACAGCAGTTGCTCCTTCAAGGCCAGCACAGGAAAATGTCTCTATGGCATCAAATCTCTGACTTTCTCTCTCTCTCTCTCTCTCTCTCTCTCTCTGAATCTTAGACCCAGATTAAAGGACTTATTTGATTAGGGCAGGCTGACCATGAATAATCTCCTTATTAACTAAATTGATGAGGAAATCTGATTACATCTGAAAAATCTCTTTCCATATAAAGTGACATAATCAAGTTAGTGAAATGTCCTCATATTCACAGGTTCCATCATACTCAACAGGAGGGGATTATACAAGGGCAAGGGCCACTGGACATCACTTTAAAATTATGCCTACAATTCTAAAAGCCAAATGGTTGGGTTTGTAATTGGATTTTTAATATCTGATAAATATATGAATGTGCATGTCTATGTTTGTAGGCAATGAATAAATTCCTGGATAAAATCTTCTGTATCAATCAAAATATACATCAAAAGGAAAAAATACAATAAAAACACAATAAAAAGCATTGTGAATTTACTTGCTTAATCAAGAAACCCCAAGCTACAGAATAACTCTGAAATTAGCATATACCTTTCCAGTTGGGTCTCAGAACAATGAATGAGAAAGCCATCCAGTCACGACATTTGCCAACTACTTTTGTCTCTGTCTAGACATACAAGCACTGAGTACTAAATTAGATAATTGCTTCTGAAGATAGCAAGCAAAAGGGTGGGGAATCTTAGAGAAAATATGGACTTTTTCTTCAGCAACTTCAGCTCTTTCACAAATCCTCATAGTATTATTCAAAAGAAAGTCTAAACTCTCTTCACTGGAAAACATTCTTGGGTCTTATTAGCTTTTACAGTGACTATGTGTGATTTAACTACTCAATGGAGTGAATAGGAAACATGGTATATGACATAATTGCAGTTTCTGTTCCATGTGAAAACTTCCTCCATTACTTTCACTGGAAAGTTCATGTCGGATAATAATATTGCATTATTTTAATCCACTAAACTTACGGTAATTTGCTATGCAGCAATGGAAAACTAATGCAAAACTCATGACAAAAAAAGGCAGATGTGCTATCTTGAGCTTCATGTTTAAAGACCTGAACACTTCAATGTACAATGTGCATCTTTAATTAATGCATGTAGCTAATAAAGCAATGCCTCAAAAATGTGCATAAATGTAATACAGGCTTGGCTTCAGCTCTCAAAGGAAATTACAAGTTACTGGGTAGGATAGATATGTCCATAAATATGAAAAGCAAATTTCACATATGGCTCTATCCGTGACTCATGCTACTGAACATATTAGACCCAGGAATTTGTTTTAACTGATGCTTTATTATCAGAAATGCAAACCAAATCACAATTCAATTAATAATAAAAACAACCTCTATGAAAACAATAATTTCCATTTTTTGAGCCATTGCTCTTATCCAGATTCTGTACTAAGCATCTTATAAGCCTTATACCTTTTCCAACATAAGGGCACTGAGGAAAAATTAGACTGTATTATTTGCAAAAGTCATGTAGCCAGAAAGAATTTGAGTATGATTCAAGCTTGTCTCTCTGAACCAAAACTCTGCTCTAGTACCATTCTTTTTTCCATCTTGGTCAATATCAAGGGACTGACTCCATTCTTTCCCATATTTATTCCTCAGACTCTCAAATGTGCAATCAGATTAACTTCTGCCTAACATCAATTAAAATTGGGTGCATTAATTTATACCCACTAGACTTTTCATTCATGTATAGTATTAGTTATTTCACAAATTAAAACTACTTAAACACCGTTAATACTTTATGCACAAGTATATTTAAATACTTAGCCTGGAAATCAGCTATTCACCTCACACTACCACTGAAAATGGATAATATTAAATTTTTATCTTTGTACCATAAAATAATGATGATGATGATGGGGTAAATATATTGTTTTGGTTTGTTAATGCTGCCAAATGCAATATAGTGAAATGGGCTGACTTTTACAATGGGGATTTATTAACTTACAATTTACAGTTCTTAAGCTGTGGAAATCAACAGGACAATATCTGGTCTTGGAAGACAGGTTATTGGTAGCTCGATCACATGGAAGGTATGTTGCAATGTTTGCTGGTTCTCCCCTCCGGGGTTTCCTTGCTTCAGCTTCTGGCTTCAGTGGCTTCCTTTTACCTTCTCCAGGACTTTATCTGTGAGCTTCTCTTAAATTCATCTCTTAGCTTCTGTTTGTGTTTTATTCTCTTATAAAGGACTCTAGTTAGAGGCTTAAAATCCACCTTGAATGGGGTGGGTCACATTTCACTTGAAATAACCTGATCTAAAGGTTCCAAGCACAATAAGTCTATACCCACTGAAATGCATTAAAAGAACACGGCCTTTTCTGGGGTACATAACAGCTTCAAACTTGTATATATATATATATAATACAGTTGATGATGATGGTGATAAACAGTATTCTGTGCCTGATATGATGCTAGCTGTTATATAAATTATTTTACTTATGTGTCATAACAAATTCTCAAAATTTGTATTATGAATCTCATTTTATTGGTGAGGAAACTGAGGTTTAGAGAGGTTAAGTAACTTGCTGAAGTTCATAGCACAAGTAAGTTCACGAATAAGTGAACTTTTTCTACTTCTTTCAAGTATTTTATGTTACCTTCCCAAATAACAGTGATCTGGAGGGCAGGGAACATGTTTTATGCTCTCCTTTAGTATTTTTCCAGTGCTTAGCATGGTGCCCTGTAAATCTTAGGTGCCCAAGAAATATTTTTGATTAAAGTTTAGAGGCTGAAACTATGCTCCTTCATAGATATTAATCTTGAAGAAAAAGAAAACTAGAAAAGACTGTATTCAGATTGCTTACTTTCACAAAATGTGGCTTAAAAAAGTAATGAATTCATCCTAGCCAGCAAAGATTATAAACATTATGTTAACAATACCAAGTATCAGTGTTGTCTTGAAGAATGATACTAAAAACTTGCGTTTGGGAAAATCTTTAAAGTTTATGACACATTTTCACAATTGTCTACAATCAGGGAATGGTTTCATTCGCAAAATCCTCTACAATATTATGTTGATGAACAGGAAGGAATTATCACCTTAAACTGGAAAAAACTTTACTATAAATATCCTAGTTTAGTAAAACTCTAAAAGCAACAGGATATACTTCCCCTAGTTGGATATCATAAAGATGGACTTGGAAGTCTTCCTGCTTAGCTAAGCAGGCATTTCTGGATGTGGTGAGCTGTTTCAAGCAAACCATTTCAATTATGCAAGAATATAAACTACGTCAGAATTACATTGTAAACAGCATTTTCTATCATGTATAGCAATTATACATTGAATGCAAAATCAAATCAGAATGCAGAAATCCCAAGGGCTGCTAGTAGGAATACAAAAAGGAGACTGATTCTCTAAACAAAGGCACAATTTCATAGCAGCTGGTTTAGTTCTCCCAGTAGTCACTCATTTAAGTTCTCATGACATAGGTAAGTTCCACAGACATCAATTGTGGGCAACCCATTTATGGGAAAATCCTGGAACTGAATATACCTGTTAGTCATGTTCTTTCTCCCTCTGAGAACTTATTCTTGATGCAGGGAAATGAAGCATGGGAGTAAGCAGTAATATTGTAGCTAAAACACATGTATATTGACATTGATCTTCTGGGATCAATTCATAGGTCTGGCACCTGAAGCACTTTTGGCAAGTGACTTAACATATCTGGGTTTAGCCTCCTCATCTATACAATGGGGACAATGCTTCTAGCTACTTCCTTGGATTACTGTAAGTATAAAGATATATAATTCATGGAAATATCTTTGTTTAGTGTTTGGAAGCATAATTTCTCAACACATGTTACTTTCTCTGAGTCAACATTCTGAACAGTGATATGAGGAGCTCCATGGACTCTCTGCAGTGTAAAACAACTATAACTGGTGAGAATTATTTTTAAAAAATTAAAGTATCTGGAAATAGTCCTAAGGACATATAGGAAAAGAAGAAATATTAAGTCAAGAAAATCTAATAAATCAAAGTAAAAGCAGATAGCGTCTATGTCATTTAAACCACAGCTATTTCACTCCTTCTCCCCCCGTCTTCCCCCACATATATAAGTACAGCATAAAGAAGCTTCACTCTGGAAAAGTTCAGCCAAGATCACAGGTCTCTCTCTCTTCCCCACTCAGTCAAGGGATGTGGTATCTCCCCAAGAAAGATAGGCCACCAGCATTTCTCACCCTCTCCTCCCAACTGTGTGTTGGAGAGAATAATGCCAGACAACTGCAGCTGAGAGTTCAGAGACACTTTACCTTCACTTAGCCCTTAAAGTTGGTGGGGGGTTGGGGTGGGAGGTTCTATTGTAAATATGGCAGGTGGAAAATACTAGGCTGCTGTTTGATCCTTCCTCAGTTCACTCTTTGGGCAGACATTCCACACTGGGAGCACCAAGCCAAGATGAACAGAGGTTGCTGCCTGCTCTTATAGCAGCCGTGTCACTCCAAAAACACACACACACACACACACACAAAAACTGACACTGTCCCTGCTCCCAGCTCCAGGGATTGGCACAGAAATGTTGACCAAGGACAAAGACTGGCTGTGAGAAGAGAGTTCTGAAACTAAAGGAAGTGACTTAATTTGGGACAGTGTAGGAGGATGATGGAGCCTCAGGGCATTGTTAAAAACAAGGGACATTTTGGTGGTAAGCAACTAAGAGGAAGCTGGTAACCAGAAAAGACATCACCAAAATAGTTCAGCCAAGTTAAAAAATAAACAAACAAAAAATAAGTTTTCGAGGAAGATCAGTATACAGAATAGCTACTATCTATTACCTAAAATGTCCAGCTTTTTTTTAAAACAACATGAGACCTAGAAAGAAAAAATAAAGTGTTAGCAATACAAAGAAAAAACAGGCAACAGAAAATTTCTTTGAAAGGGCCCAGACCCTGAGTACAATGCACAAAAATTTCAAAGAGGCTATGATGAATATGTTCAAAATGGTAAGGGAAACCATGCTTAAGGAAGTAAAGGAAGGTAGGAGGACAGTGTCCCAATGTTAGAAAATTTAACTAAAGAAGCAAAAATTATAAAAACAAACCAGTAGTAATTTTGGAGTTGAAAAGTAAAATAATTAAATGAAAAATCCGTGATGGGGGCTCAATAGTCAATTTGAAGTAGCAGAAGAAAGAATCATCTAAACGTCCACCCAACAATAGTAGATTACACATTTCTCCTAAGTGCATATGGAATATTCTCAGGGATAGACCATGTGTTAAGCCACAAAACAAGTTGCAATAATACATTTATACTTGAAGAAAGTTTGATGGAGATGACCAAATCTGAAGAACATAGAAGAAAAACAGAATAAAGGAAAATGCACATAGGCCCAGAGAAATAGAGGACATCAGTAAGCAGAGCATCAGATACACTGGAAATACCAGAAATGGGGGGGCGGGGGAATGTAAAAGGAAGCAGAGAGAATACTAGAGAAAATAATGGCTGAATATTTCCCAAAGTTGAAGAAAATTATTAACCTACATATCCAAGAAGCTCAATGAACTACAAATAAGAAAAATATAAAGATATCCTGAACCAGACACTTCACAGCAAACATTTTGAAAGATGGGTAAAAAAAATATTTTCAGCAGCAAGAGAAAAATGACTCGTTATATACACGGAAGTCCCAATAAGGTTAACTGCTGACTTATGCAAAGTTCTGAAAGAAAACCTGTCAACTAAGAATCTTATATCCACTAAAACTATCTTTCAAAACTAAAGGCAATATAAAGATATTTCCATATAAACTAAAATTGAGAAAATGTTGCTACCAGATTCACCTTATAAGAAACACTAAAGGAAGTTCTTCAGAAA
>PVIY010035311.1:0-15956 GCA_004026745.1 Myrmecophaga tridactyla
AAGGTTGTGATGGGGATGAAGTTAGATGAGCCAAGTACACAAAGTACACATGGAGCTTATCTAGTAGGGAGGGAGGCAGACAGAGGAGGAGATCATGTACTCATTGCCCTACACCCAAGACTCAGAACTGTGCTTGGCAAGTAGTAGATGTTCATGTGATATTTGTAGAATGAATGAAAGCACAGAAGTCACAACTGCTATGGAGAGAAATAACACTGGGAAAAGTGGAAAGGAAAGTCATGGGGGTGCTGGATGGTGGAAGGGGCAGTTGTTGTTTTAGTCCTGGTGGACAGTGAAGGGCCCCCTAAGGAAATGAGATTCGAGCAGAGGTCTGAAGGAAGGGAGGAAATAAACTGGGGGGGTTGTCTGGGGGCAAGGAATAAGCTGGGGGGTTGTCTGGGGAGCTGGGGCGTTGGGGAACAGTGGGGAAGCCAGTGCAGCTGAAGCAGAGTGAGGGACAGACTGCGAGGGAGCCAAGGCCCCCTGAGTGTAGGCACTGAGAGTGTGGCAAAAACCCCCTCCCCATTCCCAGCACAAAGCCTAGCCCAGAGGCAAGGCTGCTCAGTCCTTTCCCAGGCAGCGGGTGGCTCCTCGGCCCAGGGCCAGCCCCTGACTTCAGAAGCTCAAATGCCTTGCAGGAATGGAGCGCTCCCAGTGTGCCAGGCCCTGGCTTTATTGGCATGAGCTCACAGAACTATCACCAGCCCCAGGAATCAGTACTGTTATATCCCCAGCTTTCAGAAGAGGAAACTGAGAAGCAGCTAACCTTGGGCTGGAGCCGGGTCTGTTTGATGCCAGACCCTGGCTTGCTCCTACCACATTGTCCTGGGAGTCTTTGTTTATGGCTTACCTTCCCCTCCCCGCTGCAGAAGGCCGCTTTCATTCATGGTTTTATTTTACTCCCAGGGTCCCATATGTCAAAATCTGCCTGAGGAGCGAATGAATGAAAAAGTCCACCGAGCAGGCCCCCTCCCCACTTTCCGGGCTCAGTTCACGCCCTGTTGGCATCACAGGGTTGAGCTGGAATGGGGAGGGTCCGGAGAGAGGAATTTCAAGCGGCCTGAGGGTCGGGAGGTGGGACCATGAGAAGGGGGAGAAAGTGAAAGTGAAGGGAGCCAGGAGCCCCTGCAAGGAGGCGCAGACAGGGAAGGAAATCTCCTGGTAATAATTCATCAGCTCAGGAAGCAGCAGCCTGGCCTGGGGCTGCGTGTGGGACCAGCCCTGCGGGGAGGGGGCTGCTCAGCCTCCTTCTTCTCCTCCCCAAAGCCTAGTATGGCCCAGGTCATGGTCAAAGCAGGGGGCGGGGGCGGGCTGGAACGGGATGTGTGGAGGGGCACAGAAAGCCAGGTGTGAGAACAGACCCTTCCTCAGACCAGACACTGGGGGCTGAAGACTTAAGAGAGGCCACTCTCCCAGCAGCCAAGGGAAACGCCTCACTCTACCCCCTTAACCCCCACCCCCGTCCCCACCCCTTCAGGCTGTGGTCAGGAAAGCCAGCAAAGCACATCATGACGGAGCTGGGAGGCATCTTCAAGAAAACTGAGGCTCAGAAAGGGAGACAGAGCCAAAATCCACTTAAAAGCCTTTCAACTTCACTCCTGGCACTCTCTCTGCCACACCAGCTGCCATTTAGGAAGAGAAAGCTGCTCCCTAGATCAAGGGGATGCTGGCTTGGGCAAGCCCCAGGACAGAGCTGGGAAGCAGGCATGCGGGAGGTGGGGGCCCCAGGAGTCACCATCAGCTCAGTAATTCTTCCCAGGGAGGAGGATATGGCAGACTGAAAGATCTGAGGTTTCTTGAAGGAAAGAATAGCTGGGCATAGAGGGAAGATAGTCTCTGTGTGTGTGTGTGTGTGTGTGTGTGTGTGTGTGTGTGTGTGTCTAGTGGTGGTAGGGGGGTTCCAGGCAGAGGGAACAGCCTGGAATTAGGTGGGGTTCAAAGGCAGGGAGGCTGCAGCACCCAGAGTGGGACTGTGGGGACAAGAGAAACTTGCATTTTATTCCGTGCGGATGCAGGGTGGGGGCGGCAGTGAAGTTAGACCCAAGGCCAGGACAATCCCACCCCACTCACCATTTGTAAGGCTGAGGGCAAGAGCCCTCATTGGTAAACCCGGGTTCCCCTCTTGACCTCAGTGCAGTAAACTACCCAGCACGGAATCTGGCACACAGTAGGACCTCAACCAAAATACCAGCTCTGTGAGGGAAGAGGTAGTTTTGTTCACATCTATTTCCTCAGGCCTAAAAAACATGTCTGGCATAGAGTAGGGACTCGACAAATATTTGTTGAACGAATGAATGAATCTACTGGTGTTTGTGTGTTTTGTTTTTTAAAGTTTGTCGGCAGAGATGTGACACCGGCCGATTCTTACTGGGAAAGATTTCAGCCTTGCTCCAGGCTCCAGGGGTTCTTCATGGACAGACACCACGAACCAACCCCGTTTGTACAAAATGCAGATCCCTGGGCCCCGTTCCAGACCTGCTGGATTAGAAGGGGGGGGGCGGGAATTTGTAATACCAAAAGGCCCACCACCTCACCTCTTACGAACGCGCAAGCTGCAGAACCACAATAGAAGTTCAGGGCGGAAAGACCCGAGCTGGTTTCTCTGCTACCCACTTTCCAAATGAGGGCACTGAGGCTCAGAGAGGCGAAGGGACTTGCCCGCGGTCTCCCAGAGGGTCTAGTCTGAAAACCTGGAGTCCTGACGCCCGCTCAGCGGCGAGCCCGACACACTCCATCCCATTAGCTCCCCGTCCCCAGACCCGCCACCAGCTCCCGGGCGGCTTTCAACCTGGGGAACCCGGACGCCGGGCGCGTTGCCATTGGCCAGGGCGCCGAGGGCGCCTCTCCATTGGCCAGGGCCACGCCCCCCGCCCCCAGCCGGGGGCGGCCTCGCCATTGGCCCCGCCCCCGGCTATAAGGCGGTGGCCGGCGGGGCCGTGGGAGCGCGCGGGAGCGCACGGCGGGGCGCGGCAGGCGTTAGGGCGCGGCGCGCGGAGGGACGCAGCCGGGTGCCCATGGCGTTCGCGCTGCTGCGCCCCGTCGGCGCGCACGTGCTGTACCCGGACGTGCGGCTGCTGAGCGAGGACGAGGAGAACCGGAGCGAGAGCGACGCGTCCGACCAGTCGTTCGGCTGCTGCGAGGGCCTGGAGGCGGCGCGGCGCGGCCCGGGCCCGGGGGGCGGGCGGCGGGCGAGCGGCGGCGGCGGCGGCGGCGGCGGCGGCGGGGGCCCCGTGGTGGTGGTGCGGCAGCGGCAGGCGGCCAACGCGCGGGAGCGGGACCGCACGCAGAGCGTGAACACGGCCTTCACGGCGCTGCGCACGCTCATCCCCACCGAGCCGGTGGACCGCAAGCTGTCCAAGATCGAGACGCTGCGCCTGGCGTCCAGCTACATCGCGCACCTGGCCAACGTGCTGCTGCTGGGCGACGCGGCCGACGACGGGCAGCCGTGCTTCCGGGCGGCCGGCGGGGCCAAGAGCACCGTCCCCACCGCGGCAGCCGACGACGGCGGCCGCCAGCCGCGCTCCATCTGCACCTTCTGCCTCAGCAACCAGCGCAAGGGGGTGAGTGCGCGGCCACCCCGTACGGCGCGGTCCGGGCTTGGCGCGGGACCGGGCGTCTCGGGGAGCAAATGGGACGGAGACCCTGGTGAAGCGGTGTGTGTGGGGAGGGGCGGTGTTGCGGCGTCCCGAGCCCAGGGCTTGGTGTGGAATCGAACCGTTTGCTTAATGACCCCCAACAGAGGGATGCAAGGAAGCCCAGCGCGCTGGCATGATTTAGTGAATGGAAATGGCTCACTGAGCGACGTCCTCTCCAACTGAAGGTGTGCTGGGACGTCCCCGTTCTGGGGAGAGGGCGTGAGGAAAAAAAAAATAACAGGACACCGTCATTTATTGAGACCTTATTGTATGGTTGGTACTCTTTTCCTCATCTTTCGTTTGTTTTTTACTTTCACAAGAACCCTGTTAGGTAGGTTAAGTTTAATGTCCATTTTATCATTGTGAGGATGGGTGACGCAGGGAGGTGAAATTGCAGGGGCACATCTACTCAGCTGGGAAGCTGGGAGGCAGGCTCTGGGCTGGCTGGGTGTGTGTTGCCCTGAGCCACATCTCACCTTGGCCAAAGGGCACTGAGAAGAAAAGGGGACATACGTCCCCCCAACCATGAGGCCGGTGGGCAGTAGGAGTGGAGAAGGAGGTCCCAGAGCACACCCAGCCCCAAAAGGAATAGAGTTTCGGAGGGCACTGTTGGGTCGGCTGGGCAGAGGCCCCCAGTGTGTGCACTAGGTAATGATGTGAACCGGTCTGGCCGGGGGTGGGTGGGCTCCGAGTCAGAGTGTCACTGACCTCAGGAGCGCCAAGAGGCCCTCCTGGCTGAAAACTGGTTCTCCCTTCTGCCCAGGACCTAAAGAGCCTACTTCATCCCCAGCCTCTCCCCCTTTCTGGCCTGGGCTTTTTCTAGGGTGAGGATGCCTCTCTGTGTGACAGCTTTGGATTCCATCAGCTGCCGTTTACATTTGGGGAAACTAAGGCCAAGAGAATCCTGACTGGCCGTGGCTTTTCGGCTACCGGGTAAAAAGGCCTGGGGGATTAAGAGTTGGGCCTTCTGATTTTCCCAGCCTTTGGTTTGCATAGCTGCCCTAGATCTCCTGCACCACCCTGTCTTGGCAGGACCTGTGTTCCCCGATCTCACACCACCCTCTTCCAGCACATCCAGCCTGGCCTCAGTTTCCCTGATCAGTCTTCTTAGGCTTGGCCTTGTACCCTCTCATGGAGTACTATGCTCCCTGACGTGGGTCCCGCTCAGTGCCCCCACTGGGCTGGATCGCTGTGGATGGGCCCCCGGCCATCCAGCCTGGGATATGAAGGGCCACCTGGGCTCCCAACTGGGCCCTAGTGGTAATACTCCCTGACTCCCTTTAGTTCATTCACCCGATTCAGCAAGCCTTACCTACCCAACGGCTACCTTTGGTTGGAGCCAGGAACACACCCAGAGAAGCAGGTTGTGGGTGCCCACCCCCCATAGTCAGGAACTCACAGTGTGGCGTCAGGGCCAGGGCAGGGAGACAGAGTTAAGGATACTGTGGGGTGATGATTACGCTGATGGGGGGTGGGGGGCACAAAGGCACGGTCAGTGCCCAGAGGCAGCAGTGGTGAGAGCTGATGGGGGCCTCTGCTTAGGAATGGGAAAAGGTGATGGAGGGGTGGGGGAAGGTGTTCTAGGAGCAGGCCACAGCCAGTAAACATGACGTAGAGAAGGAAATGGGAAGAAGTAGAAGGTGGCAGGAGCACAGGGGAAGGTGAGGCTGACCAGCGAGGATGAGTACAGCAGTCTTTATGAGCCCAAATCCCCTATGCTGAACACTCTTCACAGCCTATCAAGATCCCTCAACAACAGTTCATTGTGCCCAACTGCTTAGGGAATGTTGTTGCTGGTCCAGAGACCCCGGTGGTATTGGAGACAGAATTCGAACCCAGACCTTCCTGATTAGGAAGTGGGTAAGGCTGAGGTTGGAGGGCACTGTAACTGCAGGCCTGGGGGAGAAGTCATGTCTGCCACATGCCCACCCCTACAGCAGGTAGGCTGGGGGGCTTCTCTGAAGGCCTCGGGCTGGTCCCATGGCTCACGGGGCCTGGCCTGGGCCTGGCTGCCTCCCTGAGATCTGTCTGTGGGACCAAGAATCGAGCCAAATTTGGCTGCAGAAGCCATGCTGTCATCTCCACAGGCTCCTCTGGGAAATAAGCAAAAGGGGCGATCCCAGCCAGCTCTGGCCCCTCCAAGCCTTGACTGGAAGAAAACTGGCTGTTTTGGGGAGCCCCTGGGGGACTCCCTTTGTGCTTTGGGGGGGCCAAGTCTCCAAGGCTTCAGACCCTATTCCCTCCTGAGCCACTGCCTCTTTCCCATCCTGGTCTGGAATTGGAGCTGCCATGGAAAGGCTTCCCTCTAGTGTCTTCCAGTTTAAGAAGGGGTTAGGTGTGGCCCTCTGGGGTAGACATAACAAGTCTGAGGTGGGAAAAGCATTCTTGTCTCTTCCCTGTTTCCCCTTTTGATATCTGGGCATGGTGATTGGCTGGGATCATCCTGCAAGGCCCTCTCCAGTTTACATACCCAGTGTGGGGAGCAGAGATGGTGCAGAAGGATGGTGTGTGGGGTGAAGAGGCCTCACTGTCAGATGAGATTGATAATAATACTTAGGAACTTTTATTGTGCACATACTATGCTCCTGGCACTATGCTGAGGGCTTTACCTGTGTTAAATTATGCAGTCGTTACACTAACTTCATATATAGTTGGGGAAACCGAGGCTTGATGAGGATAAGTCACTTGCCTGAGGTCCAATAGGGAGGCAAGCCCAGGTTGATCCAACCCTGGAGCCCACCTCCTACCCGGCGTGCTTCTCAGAGACCCTTGGCACTGAGTTCTTAAGGAACAAAGAAACTGGGACCTAGGCAGGGCCGCTTCTGGCAGTGTACAAGCCTCTTTCACAGCTGCATTTGCATTTGACAGCACTCTAGGCTGGCAGTAGAATTGTTTTGTCTCCATTTCATAGATGAAGAAACTGAGGTTCAGGGAAACCCACAGTCCCAGCGTTCTCATGTGACCTGGGTCTTGGATGACCTGCAGACCTTGGGTGTCGGTGGTCCTCTCTGTCCCTGAGGCTTAGAAGGGGTGAGAGGCCAGTTTTCTCTCCCTTGTCCCAATGCTGCACCTCCCTCACCCTGCCCCCTTCCACCCCTCTCAGCCCCTCCTGCCAGAGTTTGTCTGAGAAGCCCAAGCCCCAGGCTCTGCTGGGACTGTGGCCTCGGACCTCAAAATAGCCCTGCCTGTGAATGAACATGCTGTCCCTTGGCCGGGAGAGCCTCGAGGGAGGCTGGGCTCACATCTGGATGGATCTGCCCCAACCTGAGCCCCGGGGGTGGAGGGGGGCCAGGGGCCAGGGTGCAGAGCTCCCAGATGGTCAGCTTTTTCTCTAGATGGGCTGAGAATGATGCCTGTTCCGTTATCTCCTGTCTGGGCCCTGGGGGCAGAGGAGGGTATATGGGCATATTTATACTGGGATTCAGACACCATCGTGTCCTGGAAACAGGACAGATTGCTAGATGACATGGATTTCTAGCCCAGCTCTTTACCATTTGGCTGGGGGACTCTGAGCCCATCATTCAACTGCTTGGGGCTCTGAGAGGGGTTTCTTCCTCTAACTTCTGTGACTTATCTGGTTTACAGTAAGTATGAAACCCCTGTGTTAAAACTCAGAATATCTCTGGGAGGGGCTGCTAGAGATGCCCTCTGCTTCTCCAGAGGTGAGGGATCAGTGACTTCAGGGGCTGCTGCCATTAGCTCATCTTCCCATGGGCACCACTTGCTTCAAGCAGCATTGATTGGCGCCTGCTGTATGCCAGGCCCTGAACTGGGGCCGCAGAGTGAAGAACTTTTTCCTGCTACCCCCCTAAACTCCCAGCTGGAGGGGATAAGCTTTTCCCCTCCTCAGTTTCTCCCAGTGCAATATTCCGGAAAGGCAGGGAATGCTAGGCTAATGCAGGAGTAGAGAAACCTTTCCAGTGAGGCAGGACCAGGGAGAGCATTGCTGGCGAAGGAACTTCCTGAGTGACAGCAAGGAGATCAGAAATCCACAGTCTGCTTTGGAAGGTTGTAAGTAGCACTGAGTATACAGTCAGGCAGTGGAGAGAACTCCTGTGGAGTTTGTTTGCTTTGCCCTTTCACATAAAATATTATGTTTTTAAATTGTATTGAATTTTTTAAAAAAACAATAAATCACATGGGGAAGAAACGAAAACAATAATAAAAGTATAGGAATTAAAAAGCTTCCCTCCTACCCTGTTTCCCAGTTATCAGATTCCCTCCTTTGAGGAAGCCTGCGAGCAGTTTCCCCTGCTGCCCTTCTCTGGCAGTCTCAGCGCACACAGGCACTCACTCACTTCTCTACTTTGCTTTTGTCCGCAAACGGTGTCTCTCAGCAGTCATTCCCTGTCAATCCATGGAGAGTTGCCTCTGCTCTCTGCTGCAGAGAACCCTATTGTACGGCTGAACTGTGATTTATCAAGTCCCCTTTTGCTGGACCCTGAGGTTAGTTCCGGTGTTCACGATGACCTGATCTAACCTCCCAACACTTCCTTCTCCCCTCCTGCAGGGTGGCCGTCGAGACCTGGGGGGCAACTGCTTGAAGGTGAGGGGGGTGGCCCCGCTCCGAGTCCCACGGAGATGAGTCTGGGCCCCTGTGACGTGTGCTCCAAGCAGAACCCTGGAGGAGGAGGCCAGAAAGGAGGCACTGGCTGGACCGGGGAGAAGACCCCAGGAGCTGAACCCACGCGTCCTTTGTGTAGGAACCAAGGAACAATGGCCTGGGCTCGTGATCCTCTGGGTAGGGCCCCTGACCCTCTGGGAAGGGCCCCCGGGACACTCCAGCTCCACCCTGGAGAGCTGTGAAGACCCATCCAACTCAGTCCAGTGCTGGCTGAGCAGAGACAAGGCAGAACTTTTGGAAAAACAGAGACTTTTGTGACAGAGATTGTGTGCATGTATGTGCATAAGTGTGTGTGTGAGAGAGAGTTGGTGAGTTTAAAATAAAAGGTATTTTTAAATAAAAGATGTTATTCCTAGCTGGTGAAGGGAAGGACCTGAGGACTTCATAAGTTGGAGGTGGTCCCTTTTCTGGACCTAGGAAGAAGCATAGATGTCAGCTGTGCCGCCCCGAGCCCTGGGACCGGTGGGGGCCAGGGAAGGAAGAGGAAAGCCGGCTCTGTGGAGATAGAGATAACCCAGTCTTCCGTTTAGCACATGATTTTGAACAACTGCTAGGTGCCTGGTGAAGTCGGTAGAGGAATCCGAGTTTTAGTTTTTTTTTTTAATAAGAGTATATTCATTCAAAACGGTACAAGAGATGGTGATCCAACCACCCACTTCTCTCTGCAGACAACCTCAGTCACTGGTGCTTTGTGTTGGTGAATTCCCCCATTCCCTATGAATAATCAAGCAGATAAGGGAGCCATATACTTTTTTCTTCCATTCTTGCACACATTTTCTGCTCCTTGCCTTTTTTTACCCTCATAGTACAGCTTGACTGTCATCCCAAGCCAGTGCATAAAGGGCATCTTCATTCCTTTGGTAGCCATTTGTTACTCCATTTGTGAACGTGCCATATTTTAACCCACCCCCAGTTAATAGGTTTTGGTTATTTGCTGTCTCTTGCCATCACAAACACGGTTGTGTGCACATGCAGTTCCCGCATGTGCAGGTGACTGTGCTGAAGGGGTGTTTCCACTGCTTGTTGAGCTCCTATTGTGCACTCCATGCCTGCTATGCGCCGTGACTCTGGGCAAGCCTGCAGGGTGGCTGCGGTCACCCCGTCTTAGAGGTGATTCTGAGGACTGACGACACAGAGGCACACGGCTGTTCACGTGGCAAGGTGAAAGTTGCCCTGAGGTCTGTCCACCTGGAAAGCCCAAAGTAAATTCCTTCCCCTACCCTGGAGAGGCCCAGCCCCTCAGCTTTACCCCACCCAGTTGCCTCGATCTTTCTCCCAGTGGCCCTGGGAGGTGGGGGCTGGGGCTTCCCCCGTTTTACGGCTTCAGCTAAGTTAGTGATGGGACTGCCGCTCTGTGGAGCCGGGAGGTCTTGGCTTTTCCAACTGGGGCCAGGAGCAGAGACGCTCAGGAGGCTGGAGGAAGGGGAAGGCAAGGAAAGGGGCTAGAGGAGGCCCCAGAGCGGCCAGACGCAGCCTTTCTGTTCTCACCAAGAGATGCTCATTTGCCTAATTTTTAAGTGTATTTATGAAACAAGCACATTTATTTAGTGTTTACTGACCAAAGTAAACTGACCAAAGCTCTAGAGTCCACACGTGTTCTCTTGGTTCTGCCACCTCACCGCTTATGACCTGACCGAGCCTGAAGTGGAACTGCCCATTTTGCAGATGAACAGATGGATCATCAAGCACCCGGCTCCATGCCGGACACCAAGGAGGTGCGCAGGGCTGACCGCTGTTCCACATGGACGATAAACGAGGCCCAGGGAGAACAAGGACCAGTCCAGTTGGAGTGAGCTGCAGAGCACCACTGAAGTCCTTTGGTGTGAGAAGAGGAGGAAGGAGGGCTCCGAGAGGCGGGGGTCCCGCCCAGGAGAGCTTTCCAAGCGCCCTGAACCTCACTTCCCCTGTGTTGCAGGGACACTGGCCTTGCCTATCCTGTGTCCCAGCACGGCTGCGGTTCCCTATTCGGAGCTAATTAGGAAAGCACATTGCACTCCCAGCGCCTACCCTCGTCCAGGTACAGGCAAGCCCTGGCAGAGCCACAGGAAAAGGACCGCGGCCTCGTCAATGGCAGGAAACCTGAGAGTGGGGGCAGAGCAGACACGGTGCTCCCAGCTGGAGGCCCACTTCTGCCACCAGATAGGCTGGTTGATTCCTGAGAAGTTGCTTGCGTTCTCTGGGCTTCCCTGCCCTATCTCGAACCAGTGAAAGGAGTTGGGACAGAATGATAATTCTTAGTTCTGCTTTGTTTTGTTAAATAGTTTTTAATAGAACGTTTTGTATCAGGTGAATAATTTACATTGTACCAAATGGTATGCAGTGATAAGGGAGCTCTCCCTAACCCTCCTGCAGCGCCTCCCCAAAGGCCTCCGTCGTTAACAGTTTCCTGTGTGTCCTCCTAGAAATACTCTATACTGATTACCATATCTGAAAAAGATAGTTATAGGTTTCTCTGCCTATGTTTTCATTGTAAAAACGTTAAACACTACAGAAGTTCCTAGAAATATCACCCATCCCAAAGACAGCCTTTGTTATCACTATAATATTGCCGTGTTTGTTAAACACCCTTAGACTTAATGTTTTTAGAAGCAATGGTTGACAACATACTAATTTAAAACTTTTTGTCAAAGTATTAGATGCATTCAGAAAAGCGTATAGAGTACAGGTGCACAGCTCTATGACTTTTCACAAGCTAAGCACACTGCATGTCAACATGCAGCACGGGAAGAGCCCCGATAGCATCCCAGGAACCCCTCCTGCACTCCTTCTCATGCTGGGTTTTTCAGTTGTGCTTTCTTTGAATAGGTAAGACTCCCACAGAAGGGGTAAGCTGACATTGTCTCCTTCCCTCCCAGCCACTCAGATCCAGTTCTCAAAGGCAATCACCGTTACCAGGGTCCTACAGATTCTTCCAGAGATCATTTGTGCATATACAAGCAATTTACAAATAACGTCTCTCCCTACAAGTGGTAGCACTTTACACACTCTGTTCTGCACTTGGAATTTTATTCCCCTTAGCAAAGCATCTGGGGGATCCTTTAGTGTATACAGAGCTGCCTCATATATTTTCACAGCTGCATAGTGCTCCGCTCTGCACATTTTGTTGCTTGCTGTCTTCCCTGAGCCTCGTTCCCGGGTAATGGACAGTTAACGGGCATGAGCCCTTGTAAGCTGCAAGGCCAGCCCAACATAATGTGCCTCAGGAGAGGCTCAGCTGTGGACCAGTACCTCTTCCTCCCCCCACACACACCCACTCACACGCTATCCGCTTTCAAGATGGGCCAGCCAAGCCAGGCATCTGCAGCCTCCCTAAGTGAGGGCCGATTTGGGGGGCCAGAGGAAGGAGAAACCCAGGGCCAGGGCCAGGGGGATGAACCACCAACTTCAGCCATGACACCTGGGAGCCTGAAAGGAAAACTAACTTCCAGATTGCACCCTCCACCCCAACCCCCTTGGGCACAGGGTGTCTTGACAGAAGAAGGACCTCAGAACTCTTCACAATGAATCTGAGCCAAGAGAGGAAACTGCTTGCCTAAGATCCCCCAGCCAGGCCCCCTACTGGGCCAGAAACCCTGGTCTCCTACCTCTCCATCCAGGGCTCTCTCCTAATTTCAGAGTTGCAAGTGGGAAGACCTCAGAGGTCACCCGTGGCAATTGGGAAAACGAAGCCCAGAGAGGGACAGTGATGAGCCAAGCTTGCACAGCATCTGGAGCTGAGCAGGGGTGACAATGCAGGATTCCTTCCTTCAGCCAGGGCTCCCCAACCGGGTTAAGGTCTCCTCGTTGTCCCAGTCCACTTCCATTCATGCAGCTCCTGTTAGATTCAAATTTTAAAACACCACAAAATAGATTGCTGAGAACAGTGGCACATTTAGCAAGTTAACTCTTAACCCCCTCACAAGCACAAGCACAAGGCAGTATCGTGAGAACATTAAAAAATTGGAGGATTTATAAAAATATCATTTCACAGGACATATGTGTCAAGTTGAATGTCTTCATTCAACCATGTCCTTCTCTGTTGGCTACTGTGAGTTTTTACCTCATATGGGAGTGATAGCAAAAGTCTAGAACTAGACAGCTAAATGCCATATATGACCTTGGGCTGCATCCTGGACTGAAGGGAAACATACTATAAAGGACATCTTTGGACTGAAAAAATTGGGAAGTGAATAGTTGATTAAATGAAAGTCCTGTCTCAATGTTAAATTTTCTGAATTTGCTAACAGCATTGCAGTTGGGTAAGAGATTAGCCTGGTGCTTAGGAAATGCCCTGGAGTATTAAAGGGTGAAGGAGCATGATGTGGATAATATATTCTCAGATGGTTCAGAAAAAACTATTCAGTGTGAGAGACAGACGGGTAAAATAAATGTCACAAGCTGTTAAAAACGAGTCAATCTTTTCTAGACATATACCCCAAAGAATTGAAAGCAAGGACTCCAACAGATATTTGCTCACCAGTGTTCATAGCGGCATTGTTCACAATTGCCCAAAGATGGAAGCAACCCAAGCGTCCATCAAAAGATGAATGGATAAACAAAATGTGTATATACATACAAAGGAATATTATGCAACTGTGAAAAAGAAGGAAGTTCTGATATAGGGACAATGTGGATAAACCTTGAAGACATCATGTTGAATGAAATAAGTCCGACACAGAAGGACAGATATTGTATGATTTCACTGATAGGTAATAATTAGAAGAAGCAAATTCCTAGACTCAGAATCTAGAATATAGGTTACCAGAAACTGGGGTGGGGTAGGGAATCAGGAGGTAATGTTAATTGGTACAGAGTTTCTGTTCGGGCTGATGGAAAAGTTTTGGTAATGGCTGGTGGTGATGGTGACATAACATCATGAATGTAATTAACACCACTGAATTATATATTTGAATGTGATTAAAAGAGAAAATTTTAGGTTGTTTGTGTTACTAGAATACAAATTTCTTAAAAACTGTAGGAGTAGATAACACAAAAAGTGAACCCTAACATAAACTATGATTATAGTTAAGAGTATAATTATAAGATTATTTCATCAATTATACAAAAGCACCACACTAATAATGCAAGGTGTTAATGAGAGGGAAAACTGCATGTGTGAGGAGGGCATAAAGGAACTCTATATTTTCTACAGGATTTTTCTGTAAACCTACAACTTCTTTTTTAAAAATAAAAGTTTCTTTTCGATGGGTTAATCTGGCTAAAGGGAGTTCTCTATACTATTCTAGCCACTTCTTTGCATGTTTGTAAATAGTTGTGCAAAATGAAAGTTAAAGAGAAGTTGAGGTCTTGGCCCACCATGACGTGAGCCTGCCAAATGGTCTCCTGGCTCTCTGATCCTCTCTGGCTTCAGCTGGTCCAGCAGAGGTGGGGGAACATCCCAGTAGACCCAGGTGTCCTTGCCCACAACTCTCAGGCCCCCACACCCCTCGGGAGGCTAAGGTGGTCCCTGCCCCAGAGACTCCTGCCACTGTGATTTATGTCCCTGTGAGCCCCAGCAGCTGTGAGCACGGGTCCCGCCGGGCGGCTGGCTGGGGGGAGAGGGGGTGGCGTTTGCTCCACAGCGTGTCTAATCCAGACCAGACCTGCAGACCCCACAGGCCTGAGATCAGGCTCCCAGGGGGTTAGGGTCAGAGGGCAGGCCAACAGGGCCTGGAAACTGGGGAGGTGCTGAGGGTGGAGCAGCTGGAAGGCTGGAGACCTGGGCTCGGCCTTGCTTGGCCACTGCTCCTGGTGTGATCTGGGGTGGGTCTCTGCCCCTTCTAGGGCCCAGTTTTCTTCCTCTCAGCACAGCATGCACATAGTGGGCCAGAAAGGGCTTTGTGAGCCGGGATGGACTGACTTTGTAGGAGGAAAGGCTGATAAAATTTAGGATTCATTTTTCTCATGTCCAATCCTCCAGGCTTGGGAAAATGCCTACCATTTTTAATATGTGCCAGACCATAAATGAATTAAAACAGTCTACTCAACAAACTTTATAATGTGCTATTGTCCTCATTTTACAGCTGAGGATACTGAGGCACAAGAAAGTTAAAGAACTTGCCCAAGGACACACGGCATCTGGTAAGCAAGCGGATTTGAACCAGGCATTTGGACCGTAGACCCCGCTAGGTACTTCCGAGTCCAGGGAGGGCCTGAGTGGACCTGGATTCCTAGGACAAGATGGGAAATGGCATATCTCCAGCCTGGGTCCTCATCCCTGCCTGAGCACACCCAGAGGTGCCCAGGGCTCAGCCTGCTCTTGGAATGTCTAAATGGAAGGGCCTCTGGTGCCTATGCCAAAGCCACTCATTTGCGTGGAGCCCGAGGCCCACGGCAGGTGAGGTGCATCCCCAGTGTCACACAGAGAGTCGGAAGTGAGCAAAATGGTTCCATTTTCCAGGTCATTGGTTCCATTCCCCCAGAGCACGAGAAAAACAAGAGTGACCGACCATAGGGGCTCACCTGTTTGAAATGCTGTTCTGCTCGATTTACATGGTTGGCCTCACTTGACCTTGCAGCAACCTGCATCTGCAGGTACTGCAGTCGTCCCCACGTCACAGACTGGAATACCAAGCCTCTCGCCACATGGCTAGGCAATGGTCTGGCTGGGATTTGAACCCAGGGCCGTGGCTCCAGAGGCCAGGGCCTGAGTCATAGCAAGGAGACAGCATCAGCAGGAGGCACAGGATAGAGTTCAATATCATATCATATGCCAAGTTAGAGTAGGACCAGCTCTGCCTGTCAGGCCATCAGTCAGTCAGTCAACAAACACACATTGAACTTCTCTGTGGACCAAGCTTGTAGCAAGACTCTAGAGATGATCAGGGAATAAGACAGATGGGGTACCTGCCCTCATGGAGGTGACAGTCTAACAAGAAAGCAGGCTCTGAGCAAATGATACAAATACGATGGGTGCTTCCAAGGCACGTGACAGGAAGAGACATGGTTCCAAAAGATCATCCTGCGGTGAGAGAAGGCTCTGCTAAGTATGGAAGGTTCTGCAAACAATGAGTTCCACACCACCCCTGCATCAGTGTGGGTGATGGGGCACCTGCAGGTCCCCGCATCTCCCCGGAACATAACCTAATTGTCCCCAACACATCTGCTTTGAGCGCCCAGCACAACCCTGTGAGGTAGCCAACCACGGCAAGCCTGGTTAGAGAGAGGACAATAATGACAGCTAGTCCTGAGAGCCAGAGCTCGTTTACGCCTCCCCAACCCAAGGAGGCAGGTGCTGTATCGTCCTCATGGCTCTCCAAGGCCACACAGCCACCAAACAGTGGAACCAGGATCTGGACCCAGGCTCAGTGTGCTAAATGCTCTGTGTGCTAAATGCTCTTTGGAGTAGGATGGAACTCTTCCCCAGGCCACAGAGCTGGGCCCGGAGCCCTGGTGACCCCGCTGGGAGCACCGTGTCAGGTATGGGCCTGGGAGGCCGGGGGTCCTCACTGATTTGTCGACCTGGCACCCCCAGTGCCACACATGGTGCCGGCGTAGAGTGGACACCTAGCAGATGCCGGCGGGAGGACCAAGAGGCTTCATGCTGCCTCCTTCGGTCTGCACAGCCACCCTGCCAAGTTGCAGTTACCCCTTTCATAGACGGAGCTCAGAGAGGATGACTGGCCGATCTGACATGGTCTGTACTGCAGAGACAGACCTCCGACCCAGCTCTGCGGTTCCTCTGGTCTGCAGAGAAGCTGCTGTGCCTGGAAGCTTGG
>PVIY010035311.1:16056-26519 GCA_004026745.1 Myrmecophaga tridactyla
GCTTTCTTTGAGACAGGAAGGTGTCCTCAAGTCTAAGGAAGGAAAAACAGTCAAGCTGAACCCACCAAGACTGTCTCCAAGGGGCCGGGGTTGGCGCCTCGCCAGGGCTGACATCACCTGGGAACTGCCGCAGCCGCAGCTGCAGCCCGCCTCCTGGGGGGACGTGATTTTGCTATTTAAAAAAATAATAATAATGATAATAATAAAAAAAAACTTTTCCAGTCTGGTGTTTTTAAATGTGCTTTTTATAGTGGGCCCTGGGGCGTGGGCGTTTTGGTGTCTCCCCCCTTTTCCTCACTGGCCTGGTTTCTCACACCACACAGCGCAGCCTGTGGCTGATTCCAGCTCATTCCCGGGGATCTGGGTGGGATTCCCTTCCAGCCCCTGACCCCCTCACCTTACCTTTAATCTGTTTAGATATGTTTTCATTTTTACTTTGAAAAGATATTGATCATATTTGCCAGTGGTACCAAATTTAAAAGGGACCTAAGCACAGTCAGTGAAAATTAAGCCTCTCTTCTCATGCCTCAGTCGTCTGGTCCCGAGGCAACTGCCCTTTTATTTTATTTAAAAAAATCTTCTCTGGTGCTTACTGTGTGCCAGGCACTCTTCTACACGATTATGTAATATTAACTCGTTTAATCCTTATGAAAACCCCATGAGGTAGGCTTTCCACTTGCTATTTTTCTATGAATACTGTAAAAAATATTCTATGCATACAAAAAAATTTTATGCATACAAAAACAAAGCTAGATCAATATTCCACCACCACCCCTTTAAAAAAATGCAAACAGAAGCTTATTATACACTCTGGTCTGCACTTTGCTTTATTTACTTAAAAATATATGTTAGGAATCATTCCCTATTAGCACCTAAAGAGATTCCTTGGTCATCCTCAGAGCTGCACAGCATTCGTTTCTCTTGGAGGGCTGGACCACGTCTACTCTTGGGGGACAGTAAGGGTGTTTCCAATCTTTTCTCTTACAAATAATGCTGCAATAAATAGCCAATGATTTTTCAAAAACTCTCCATCTTTTACGTCTGTATACAGAAGGGAGTATTAGATTTAGGACTCTTCTCGGATTCTGATGAAAGCAATGGATCCTCTCCCTGAGAAAAGCTCCTGGACAAGCACACTTCATGTGGGGTTTGGGGATTCCTGGAAACCCCACCCATGGATGTAATAATGCCAGACACCTCCCCCTGCTGTGTGACATGCCCTTGGCTTTGCCTTTGGATGAAAGCTCTGTTTCTCCTGAGTAACGAGACTTTGGACATATTGCTTAATCTCTCACCAAACTTCGGTTTTCTTGTCTCTGGAAGGAGACTGATGACGCGCTCTTCCTCCTAGCACTGGGAACAAACACATCAGATCCAGACTTGGAAGCATTTAGCACAGTGCCTGGCACACGGCAAGTCCTCAGCTGGGGCGAGCTGTTGGTGGTGGTGATGTTTCCGCAATGTAAATCCCAAACACATTCACTTATTCAATGAGCATTTCTTGGGAACAGACTGGACAGGGAACCAGTGGGTCTTCTCGCATCCTACCCCACTGGGCTATGCCACTTCCCTGCGCTGTTTTATGGTCAAACCTTCGCCCAAGTGGCTCGCCTCACTGGAAATATTTTTCTTCACCTTGTTTGTATATCAAAATCCTCTTCATTTTAAAAACCTTGCTCAACTCCCATCTCCACAAAGAAGGGATCCCAGACAAATCTCCATCCCCCTCCAAACCCAATCTCTCTCCTTTTCCAACAGACCCATGACACTGTTTCTGCCTGGAATTAGTCAGGCCTTTTTTTCTTTTGGTTGTAAGTGACAGAAATCCATCTCGAAGAGTCTAAAGCAAAGACAAAAATACAAGATAAATGAGTGGCTCCAGAAATTGAGTTCAGGAACTTTGATTTCAGGCATGGCTGGATCCAGGTGATCATATGCGATCATTAGCATTCTCTCTCACTCTTGCTTTCTCTCCGTTTCTCATCCCTGCTTTCCTCCATGTCAGCTTCTTAGAGAGCGTCTCCGCTTTCTGTGACAAAGATGATTGCCACAACTCAGTATTATGATTTATCAATTCAGCAACCTCTAGACAATAGGCCCTTTCCTCAGAGGTTCCAGCAAAAGCCCTGGGCAAGACCTCCACCGGCCTGCCTTGGGTCACATGCCCAACCTTGAAGCAATCGCAATGGCTGGAGGGTCAAAGTGTTCTGATTGACCAGGCCTGGTCATGTGCCCACCTCTGAAGTTAGTCTAAGGTTTGCCCTAAGCCACAGGACAAAAAAAGGAGAAAGGGTGGTTTCTCATTTAAAAAAATGGGGGAATGGCCACTGAGCAGGCAAGGACTCAAACCTCACTAAAGGTGTCTCTGCTGGAGCACTTACGCTGCTCTCCCCAGAACTTGCATTACTTCTGTAGGTTGTGTCTTCCCCATGAATCTGTGAATTCCCGAGGGGCAAAACCCAGCACCCTGGCAGGACCTGGTACATGGTCAATACCACCTGGTTTGTGCTAGATAAACCCCAGTGTCTTCCCACTCTCCATCAGGCCCCCTACAGGTCAACATTAAAAGGTTCCAGGTGGTTTTTGCTCTGGCCTGTGACTTGGCCAGCTTTGAAGGGCCCTGAGCAGCAGATGGTTCAGTGGCCAGGGCGGAGTGCCTGCCCCTCTGGCACACAGGAAATCCCCCACTACAGGGGGACCAAGAGGCCAGGTTCTCAGTCCAGGTCATTGTGTGGCCTTGAGAAAGTCCCTTCCCCTTTCTGAGCCTCAGTGTTCCCTTCTGTTAATTGCGGGGTGGAAGAGGCATGTGACCTGAGAGGCATTTCCTCCTTTTCAGCCCCTCATGTGCCTCTTTATAATTTTTTCCACGTCTGGGGTACCACCTGTGCTGCCAGTTAAATTTTTTTGTCTTTAAATTGGCCCTCTTTTTAAAAACATAAATATATTCATTTCAAAAGGAAACTTTAGATCCCTCCAAAAATGGAAAACCAGTATCTCAGGCCATAAATAGAAAGCAACCATAAAAATAAGTACAATGAAAACAAAACAATGTCATTAAATTCTAGCCAGTTCCCGTTGCCTGCCAAAGGTTCTGAGCCGGAGGTCTACTCTCTGTTAAGAGGGAAGAGGAGCAAGTGTTAATGAGAGAGGTGATGGAAACACACCGGCATTCGACAGAGACTTTCTCCTTCATGGCAGGTTGAAGGAAAACTGCACAGGGAGGAACTCGCTTGCTCTGCTCTTTGATGTTCTTCAGCCAGGCGTGGCTCCACCTAGCAGCGGCACAGGTGTGACCTGTGGCGCTCAGCCCACCGGATCGTCTCATGCCCCATGGGGGCTGAACCTTCCCCTTCACACAAGCAGGGTGGGGAGGTCAGAGCCCGAGCCAGGATGCAGCCCGGGTTTGGGGACCTGATGTGCATTTCGGGGTCAAAATGATGACCATGTTGAGAGGGCCAGTAACAGATGGACAGACCAGGTCCTCTGACCTTTCACCACAGTTCCTGCCACCACAGCATAAGCTGCCCATACCAAGGATGAGCTGAGAGAATAACAATATGGCCAGTTTGAAAGAATTATGAACCCTAGAAAAGCCAGGTTTTAATCCCGGTCCATCTCGTGGAGGCAGCCGTTTCTCTGAATCCCTATTCAGCACTGTAGGTGGAGGGTTGATTGAATTATCTCCACGGGGATGTGACTCGTCCAATTGTGGGTATTAACTTCTCTGGCATGGCAGGCGAGAACTCTGCCTGCTGAGCCATCGTGGCCCGCCCAGGGTATTAGCTTTTGATTAGAGGGAGATGTGACTCCACCCATTCCAGGTGGGTCTTGATTAATTTACCGGAATCCTTTAAAAGAGGAAACATTTTAGAGAGCGCAACCAGAGGCAGAGAGCGACGAGAATCACAAGAGCCCATGCAGCCTTTGGAGGTGAAGAAGGAAAACACCCCAGGAGAGCTTCATAAAACAAGAAGCCTGGAGAGAAAGCTAGCAGACAGCGCCATGTTCGCCCTGTGCCTTTCCAGTTGAGAGCGAAACCTTCCTTGAGTAGGTAACCTCTTGTTGGTGCCTTAATTTGGACATTTTTATAGACTTGCTTCAATTGGGATATTTTCTTGGGCTTAGGAATGTAAACTTCCAACTTAATAAATTCCTCCTTTTTAAAAGCTGTTCCATTTCTGGTATATCACATTCTGGCAGTTAGCAAACTAGAACACAATATATATTTAATTTGCATAAAATTGCATTAAAACGGGAAAGATAAGAAACTAATTATATACGGGGTTCGGGGATGTAGAATGGTTTTCTGATGCCCAGTTTATAACAGCCCTGGGCACCTCTTTGAAGCTTTCAGTGTAAGACAAAATCTTTTCTGTAAGAAGACAAGGCAAATTAAATAAATAGAAGAAGGAAGGAAGGAAGGAAAGGAGGGAGGGAGGGAAGGAGGGAAGTAAGGAGAGGGGAGAGGGGGAAGAAAGAAGGGGATAAGGAGGAAGTAAACTAATGATGACAAATGATGTAGCTCTCTGGCAGAAATAAACCGATGACATTCAAGACACGCCCCCCTTCTCCCTTTCGCCTTCCCAACTGCAGGCACCATCTTAACTCACCAATGAGATGATGGAGGCCAAGATGCTTTGTGAGCTGTTGAGTATTCAGCTGAAGGAAGAGCGATTCCTTCCTCCACCCACACTGCCTCCTCCTTTCCAGACTCGTCCCTGCCCCTTCACCCAATCCAGCCCTCTTGCAGTCACCTTCCTGTACCTCTCTGCTGTTTCTGGCTGCCTCCCAGACGCCCAGCCTGACCTTTAGCCTCCTCCACTTTGCTCAACACTGGGCAAAGCCCTCTAACCCACTTGCTCTGGCTCCATCAAATCATAAAGCTCTACCCAGGGTCTGAGCTAAAAGCTCCCTCAGGGAGCTCGCGGGTCTCATGTGAGAGATGACACATATCCCTATGGAACCTTCGCACACTGGAGGATTGCCCACGTGTCCTCTTCCCATCTGTGGCAAAGATATCAGAGGCCTCTTGTATCCATTTTCCTATCTACTATGGAAATAAAACTTAGCCACATAGGTGAAGACTACATTTCCCAGCCTTCACCTTGCAGCTAATTATAGGCATTTGACTAACTTCTAACCCAGTGGGATGTGAGCAGAAGTGATATGAGCAACTTCCAAGCTATAGCTGCCTCTCTTCCTT
Source organism: Myrmecophaga tridactyla (assembly GCA_004026745.1). NCBI lineage: Eukaryota > Metazoa > Chordata > Mammalia > Pilosa > Myrmecophagidae > Myrmecophaga > Myrmecophaga tridactyla. The sequence continues at coordinate 21,260 of PVIY010035311.1, forward strand.
TCCCCTTGACCACTGGCTGTGATGAAGATATGGGGGAGGAGTTGTCTGGGACACCTGGGGACAAGGACAACACCCTGCAGATGGCAGAGCTACAAGGAAGAAGAAGCTGAGACCCTGACACCACTGAGCTACACACCCAGACCTAAAGAAAAATAAAATTCTGTCTTCTTTATGCCATTATTATTTTGCATTTGTGTTAGAACAGATGAACCAATACCCCCATATTCTAATTAATCATTCTCTTTTTTCTTTTTTCTTTTTTTTTTTTTTTTGCAGTAGAATTCAAGAAAAATAAATATCCATTGAGTGTCTACCCTGCTAGGCACTGTTTAAAAGTCTGGGGAGATAGAATATTCACTATGATGAGGGTGTCATTAGTAAAAGCATAATTGTGTCTGAGCTGCTTGTGATTCTCCCTTCTACTCCCTTCCCTGCCCCCTGCCCCTCGTGCTCAGTGACTAGCACAACCACATATCATGCCCAAAGAATGATGAAAGGAAGGCAGCAAAGAGTATTGGAAAGGACATGGAAGTTTGAAGTCAGATGGGCTAAGGTTAAATCTCTTCTTAGCCTCTCAGAGATTCAGTTTCCTCATCTGTGTAATGGGGAAAAAGTAATAACTGCTTCTTATGGTTGCTGTGGGGGGTGGGGGGAGATAATACATGGAGTAAAGGCAAAAAGGTAATATTAGGGGTCTCTTTTCTGATCCAGCATCACCTAAGAAGCATCAAAAAGTGCTCTTCACCTCACCCCTTCCCCATCACACTTCCTCTCTCCCAAACCATTCTTTCCTGTCCTTTATCAAATCTGTCCCAGTTCCTGAAGTGCCTGCTGTCACTTCTCCCTGAATGGAGGAGCTGAGGTCTAAGGAAATCCCCTTCTCCATTCTGTCTACAGCCAGATCCTTAAGCAGCAGCCTTCTCCCTCTGCTTCGAGATAGGTTGTCTTTGTTAGTTGCTTCTCTAGACTTTGGAAATGGAAACAGGACTGGTCCAGGAGGCTGGAGACCTGGGTACAAGTCTCTGCCCAATTGTCCACAGTCACTTGCCCACTTGAGGTCACAGTTGCCCCATTGTGAATTTGACTGCCACCCCCTTCGTGAATCCTTCATTTCTTCAGAGTTTGTAGCTCTCTCCTCTGAGCTCTCTTCCATGGTGCTTTGTTCAATCATTCCTCTGTTATAGCAGCCAGCACGTTATGGATAATTACTTCTTGGCTTGTCTTTCTCTACTAGATTCTGAACTACTTCAGGACAGATTGTAGCTTATTTCGTGTGTATCTCTAGCACATTTATCTGGCATATGATATGGAAAATTAGACATAAATGGATGAGTAGCTGGATGGTTGGATAGACAGATGGATAATGAAACTATTATATGAATTATATATGGTTATATAGAATGGCGGTGCATAGGTAACGATAGATGTGGCTACTAGATAAAAGATATTTAATGAAAGAGTGAATGAAGGGTGGATGGTTAATGGAAGAGGAATGGATGAAGAATAAAGGGGTGGATTGATGATTAGCTTAGATGATAGATATAAATGAATGAATGGTACATAGAAGGAAGGAATAGTAAATAGACGAGAAATAGATATTGGGTGGACACTTGCATGCTTGAGAAATGGTGGATGGATATATGATGAATAGAAGAACAGATGAATGGATGAATAAAGGATAGATGGATATATGTGTGAAGGATGGATGATGAGGAATGATAGAACTGCATGAGAGATGGTGGAAGCTAATGACTGGTGAATGGATGATAGATGAGTGATGGATGTATGAATAATAAATGGATGAGAACTAGGCAGACAGGTAGAAGGATGATGGCTGGCTAGCTGACTGAGAAATAGGTGGAGGAGGAATGAAGGTAGAATGGATGATGGGTGTATGGCTAGTGGGGTGGTGTTGAAGGCATGATGATGGATGAGGAATAAATGGTGGATGGAGGATGAATGGACATTTGCTAGATGGATGGTGAATGAGTGATGAATAAATTGTTGGTATTTGAATGGATGTATGAAAAATGGATTAATCGTAGCTGGATAGATTAATGGATGATATGTCAACAGTGCATGAGCAGATGTGTGTGCTACCATGGACATTCTTTGATAGTCCTTCCAGTCCTGATATTTTGTTAGTCCCCTCTCCTGGGGACTTAAGGAAGGAATGGCACCGGTACCAGGCATCCTAATGGATTCTTAACATGTATCATCTCAAATAATCATTGCAACCACACTTCAAGGCGGGTTTGTTACACTCATTTTACAAACAAGAAAATAAATCTCGGGGAAGGGAAATGATTTGCTCAAGGCTGGTCCCACCTTGCTTCTGTGTCTGTTTTCTCATTCTTCCTTCAGTTGGTACTTCATCCCCTCTGCTAACCATTTTACACGTCCTCACACTTTCATTGCCTGCCTCCTCCAGGAGCCTCTGCACATTTGGGTTCTCAGGGGTCTTTCTACTGCATGCTCGAGACCTCCTAGCCCTAACCTCCCTACCTTTCACCTGGTTCTTACATGATTCACAATCCTCATCAAAACAATTATCATTTATAACATTCAATATGTCGAATTTCAGAAACTCTTATATCTGTATCTGTAGATTTTTTTTCCTTCCTTGCTTTAATTTTAAATTGGTTTGAAACATATTGTACAAATAAGTTTTACAATGATTACTTAGATTTTATTTAATATGCCTATGGATAAGCTAAGATACCATTTTAGGTGGTTAAGATTTTCATTTGTTAATTGCAAAAATATTTGCATTTTCATATTTTCCTGAAATCAGGAAAATGTTTAGTAACATGGATCATTACTATAGCAATGCAGATATTCATAAGAACTTTCTACTTGGTATTTTGCGAACATTCACAGTTTTGACAGCTGATCAAATGATATTTAAGTTAGTGTTTAATATTTAGAATTTAAGAACTTTGCTATCTGAATTTGTAGATTTTTTTCCTTGTTGCCTTAATTTTAAATTGGTTTATGGAACTTGTTGCACAAACACAAGTTTTACAATGATTATATGGATACCTTATTTAGATATGCCTATAGTTAAGCTAAGATGTCCACTGTTGGTGGTTCTAAGTATATTATTTGTTTTCTTAAATTAAAAAATATGTTTAAAAAAATCCCATCATTTATTGAGTGCCCATCATGTGCTAGGTATGGAGCTTGTACATATATAACCTCATTTTATTTCCAAAAGAGCCCTAAAGGTAAGTGTTATTATCATCATAAATGGGTGAAAGCCAAGACCCAGAAAAAAGGTAATTGCAAGGTCACATTGCAAGATAGGGTTGTAATTCAGGTCCTTCGACTCCAAAGCCTGCATCCTAAACCTTAAGGCTGTATTTCCTCTTGGCTACTACGATGTTTGCTTATCCACGTTTGTTTATTTAAGTGTGTATATAAATGTATGGCTTTGTATTTGTGTCTTGACAATCCATGGATTGGAACAGAGACTCTTTATCACACTTTCCCTGAATCCTCCTCAGTGCCAGCCACAGAGAAAAACCACAGAAGGTGAGTGCAGAAAGAGCCCTTTGGACATCCTGGAGTTCGACCCCTTATATTTCCAGAGACCCCACAGGGGCTCAGAGAAGCTATGTAACAATTTCAAGGTCACACAGCAAATTGGTGGCTGGTCTGGGACCTGAGCCTAGGCCTTAGTGCTCAGCAAAAATTTATCGATGAAACTCCACCTCCATTCAACCCTCTGGCACAGCCAGGCTGGGGTCCTAGAATAATAATAATAAAATGTGAAGCTGGTGCAACTCTCAGCCCACACCCAAAATAAATAACCTCCATTCCACTGGATGGCAGAAATGGAATCTTGGGTCATCTCTGGGTGTCTTCTTTCAGTTTTTCCTTCTTGTGTGCACAAAAAGCATCCTAACCTGGGGGGACTGTCTGCACAACCATGCAGGCATCTAAACTCGGCTGGAAGCATGGAACTGGAAGAGTTTCACTGCTTCCTTAGGCTCAACCCAGGAGTAAGGTCTAAGGTCTAAGGTCTAAGGTCTCTGATGCTCTGTATTACTTGGAATGCTAATTCAGCCACTGTAACAAAAGTCAAACCAACAGCATCCTAAATAACAGAGAAATTCATTTCTCTTTCTTTAACCAGCAGAGTAACTAACAGATCAGGCTGATATGGAATTCCATGGTATCAGAGACCCTGGCTCCATCCATTTTGTTGCTCTACATTCTTCCTATGTGGCTTCCACTTGGGTGTGGGGTCGCTGCTCTAGCTCCTACCACCACACCAAATTCTAGTTGGCAAGAAGGGCTGAAGGGAGGTGAGCACGACCAGAAGTTGCAAACATCATTGGGTTCACATCCCCTTTGCCTGAACCTTGTCATGTGACCACATCTAGCTGCAAAGGAGACTGGGAAATGTAGTCCTTAGCTGTGTAGCCCCTGCAGCTATAGAAAGAGGGGAAGTCAGATAATGACATGACAACTAGACATCTCTGCTACACTTCCCTTCTTCCTGCTTCACCCAGATAATCTTTGTCTCATCTCCTAAAAATGCAAGCCAATTTTGACTCATCTATTTTCATCTATTATTTACAGTATAAATTGTATACCTTCAACTACTCAAGGCTTTGACTAAATTTTCATGATTCTTGCAAATCCAATGTCTTGGGCTTTGAGACTCAAAAGCAATTTCTTCCATTTCTGCCCCATTATAGCCTCTCAAAGGTGATGAAGGCCACTATCAAATAGAGGAAAGGTAAAAGGTGCAAAGAAATGCAGGAGATGCTTCAAAAATTTTTATAGTTCCTGATATGACTCAGACAGCTCTTTCCTCTAAGCCTTATTGATGACTTCCCCTGCACTTAAACTCTTTCAGTCTTGACTTATATGACAGCTCCTCAGAGAAGTCTTCTCCATTCCCCCACCTCCATTTGTTGCCTTCCTAATGGATATCACAATATGTCATTTGAAAGTAGATACACACTTCATTTGGCTTGTGAACGGCATGAGTGAGGGGACCATATCTGTCTTGTCATCTTGGAGTCCTCCCCTGCCTGTTACGGTGCCAAGCACACAGTAGGTGTTCAGCAAATATCTTTGATTGGATGATGAATGCATGTAAAAGGCCCCAAGAGGTGCAAAAGATGGTCAGACCCCTCTGCAGGTGACTGGAAATGGAGTGGATGTGACTCTGCTTACTGTTGGTAGTCCAGAAGGAGCCTTGCTTCTTGGACAACTGGAGGTTAAAGTATCAAAGTGAACAGGACTT
>PVIY010035312.1:0-26412 GCA_004026745.1 Myrmecophaga tridactyla
GGCACAGGGCAGGGGGTGCAGTGTGCAGAGGCACAGGGCAGGGGGTGCAGTGCGGCTTGTTTCTTGGTCCCTGCCTCCCCTTCCGTGCACTCCTAGGTCTCCAGGATACCATACGGAAAGGGGAACAGTAGGCTTTCTGCATTCGCTGGATGCTCTCTATGAGCAGGGGATGCTTCTTTGCTGACTTCTGGGTTCCTCAAGGGAGCTTTGGGCTGCAGAGCTGCGGGGCTGCCCCCCAGGCTAGCTGTGGGTGCAGGCACTTTGCTGGGCATGGCCACTTGTCCCCAGTGGAGTCCTGAAGGGGCCCACTCTTCCTGCTCTCTGCGTCCCAGCTCCTCAGCGTTTTCATCCAGGACCTCCCTTTCTGGTGCAGAAGACCCTCTCAGTCACTCACCCCTGGAACTGCTGTCCTGGTCATTTTTCTGTCACTTCTCTAGCTGTTCTTGGAGCAGGGAATGAGCTCAGCCTATCCTATTGGGCCATTTTCCCAGATTCCCCCGTGCTATTTTCACTAGGACATGACCCGCGTCATCTCCTTGGCTGACAGAGGTCTGATTTCACTCCTCACCATGTCGACCTCTCCAGGGCCTCCACTGTGTTCCTCTACCGCCTTCTAATCTTGTTTCTATTGCATGAGTTTGAAGATTCCTCCCATGCACAGTGCAATTTGCTTCACACTTTTTCCTCACTGTAGAGTATCCTGTCCCTAGCTCTGTGGCCCAAACTCCTTATTTTTCAATATCCAACTCAACTCTCACCTGCTCTGTGAAACCAGCCATGTTGGAAGTGGTGGCTGCTCTCTGAATGCCCATCAGATGACCTTGCAGTTCTTCATGAGTATGTCCTCCTTTCACGACCACCCGCTGTGCCTTCAGTTGTCTGGCGTGGATATGGTTCTTATGGGGTCAGGATGGATCTGGCTCTGAGGTCTGTACTGCTTCCAACACACCTTGAATAGAAAAGCACATCAGTCCCTCCTTGACTGACACGCTGTCGACACATTGTGACACCGAGTTTGGTAGCTCAGAATATTTTTTCTTACTTTCTAGCTTTAATCCTGTGTTTTGGATTTGTGGGTCATTAATAAAGGTCCAGCCTTCAAATCAGAAACCATGCACATTGTGTTAACAGAAATAATTTAATATAGGAAATTGGTTAAACAGATCCTGGAGAAGTGAAAAGGGACATGGGAACCCTGACTCCACACAAACGTGGAAACTGCATGGGGCAGCAGGGAGGACCTGGAAGCTGGAGGTGGCTCTGCAGATCTGGGCCTCAGACCCTTGGGGTGACACCTGGCCAGTGTTTGCGTCTTTAAGGGAGTAGATGCAACAGGTTCTGAAAAGAACAGACGACCATTATCTGCTCCTGAGGAGTCTTCCGTGGGCATGGGTTGAGAGATTACTTAATCCATGATGTAAGAGGCTACATGGGACAGGAAGCAGAATTTTCCCTCTGTGAAACGGAGAAAGAGAGAGAGAGAGGTTATCTAAAAATATAGGTGTTTAAAAATGAAAAACATAACATAAGTGTGCTTTGGTTTTAGTAATATCCACACAGGTCTCGTGCTACCCCTCCTTTGAGAAGCAGTGGCACAATGCATGGTCTCAGAAAATGCTCCAGAAGCCCTGTGCGTGTGCTTGACTTAAATGAAGATTCCCTCACATCTACATCTGTCTCTGGAGGGAGATGCCGTGAAGGACAGGTCAGTTTGGGATGCTGTGAAGGGCAGCAGTTCATTACACTCACATAAATGCCCTTCCCATCAATAGTCCTGGAGATTTAAGGAAAAGGGGAACTGACATGTGGCTAGGATTTGCTATATAATTTCCCCCACAAATCAATCACTGGCCCTAAGCAGATTGAAAACGATGGTGTGCTCTGCTGAAATAGGCAGACTAAAACACACGACCAATTTTCTTAGACTTGTCCCCTCTCTGCCACTGGCCCGTGCAGTGGGTCACTGTACCCCCTGGCTGGCACTGTGACCGGACAGAGTGTGTGTGTGCAGCAGAGTCGTCTTTGCCCCCTGGTGTGCCTTTTGTTCCCAAGATGTTCCATTAGGTGTAAATGCCTCGCAGCAGGGTCCACATCTCACAGAACACTCAGTGTGGCCTCCAGCCCACTGTGTAATGAAGAGATAGCGTTCTCCTCTCTTCTCTCTCCCTCTGACAAAGTTCTCTTGCAGTTTATAATCTCATTTGAGAGGAGAGGAGAATTAGCCAGGTATTTTCCCACTTTGGAGATGTGGAAACCAGAAGACAGTGAAGTGGAAATTCCTGCTTGATGTCTCCCAAGGTGCAGCTCCTTGCCCCCAGCCCTGCCGTCTCAGGAGGACCACAGCGTGGAAGGACTCAGGAGGAGCCGGGCGGCAGGAGGGATGACGCTGGCCTGAGCTTGGACCCCAGCCTCGGCCCTGTCCTGCCCCCGGCTGTGGGGAACGTTCTTGGGCGCTCCTGGCCTGTTCTCCCAGGAAGACACGTGCAGACCCCAAGATAAACCTGCTAGTAAGAGGATGACTCTTGGAAAGCTCTTCCTGGGAAGTTTAGGCTTAAAAGGTCCAGGGTTCTACATGGAATGAGAGAAATATTTTGGTAATGCACAACAGTGATGGAAGCATGACTCTGAAATATGCATCCGCATGTGGTAAAAAGAGAAATGTTAGATTGTAAATACAGTGACAGAATAAACATTGCAAAAACCCGTGGGACTACATTACACGGTGAACCCAAAGTTAAACCAGGGACCACAGTTCATAGCGCTCTCATCAGTCGTACAAACCTTCCACACCACGCAAGGCGTTAATAAAAGGCTGCTGTGCGGGAGCCCTGTATTTTATGCATGATTCTTCTGTAAATCCACAACTTCTCTAATTAAAAACAAAAGCTCTTCTTGGTGTAAGAAACCCTAACAACAGAGAACAGATCGTAGAGCCAGTGCCTCGGACAGAAGGCGCCCGGCCCTGTTGGCTTTGGCGTGTCGTTGCTCAGCCAGGTAAGGTCGTCTCCGACGACACGTCCTGCACCTCCTGTCCAGACACACGACCCTGGCTCGGCTGTACATGCATGACCTGCACTAGTCCGTCCAGGCTCCGTGGGCACAGGTGACCTACCATCACATGATGTGATTTCCAAAAACGTGGGGGTCCTGCCCCAGCCACGTGGTTTGTAGGTTTTGACCAGAACCTTTTAATTAAGAAGTCAAAGAATAGAGGAAAATCTTCCCTCGAGTAATGTGACTTCTCCCTGGCATAGTCAGGTAAACTCCCTTTGCCTGAAAACTGAGCAGGGGTAAACCTGGCAGGGGTGAAGCTGGAGAAGGCAGTGCCCTGGTGGGGTCTGGGGTCTCAGCAGACCCTTGAGCAGCATAAGCCTTTGCTTGTGGCCTGGGGCGTGGGGCAGGAGCAGCACCTCCTCTCCAGGGACAGTGCTGGCCAGAGCTGGGAAGGGAGCACCAGAGCCTGCAGGTGAGACTCAGAGCACACAGGTGATACTCAGAGGCCTCAGGTGAGACTAAGAACTTGCAGGTGAGACTCTGCACTACCAGGTGAGACCCAGAGCCCGCAGGTAAGACTCAGAGTCCACAGGTGAGACTCAATTCCCAGAGGTGAGATTCAGAGGTCCAGCTCTTAGCCGTGTACCCCTCTTGGAGCCTCTTGGAGCCCACGCTGAGTCTTCCTGCCTGTGTGGGGTCTGGGGTCTCAGCGGACACAAGCAGACGTTTGGAGTAGGTTGAGGTGACTGTGACCGTTTCGCTCTTTCTATGATTGTGGGAGGGTCCGCGCCCTGGCCTGGGTCAGCTGCGCGCTTCCCGACTTCAGGGTGCCGTCTGTAGCAGGGGGTCCCAGCCTGGTGCTTTTAGCGTGTCTCACAACAACCCAGCCAGGAAACAGGAAGGAAAGGATCTGTTTGAGTGCAAAGGAGTCGCCGTTTTCCTCTTGTACTTCCTTTTCCCTGACAATTTCAAAGGTGCCGAGCACCCTCGTTCCCAGAATCCTGCTGAGAGAGCGCCGAGGGCGCGTGGATCTGTTTCCTGCGTGACACAGCCTCACAAAGCGCTGGCAGCTGCCGCAGCCTGGCCTCCCTCCACACCGTCTGATGTCTTTCCAGGTTGCAGCTCCTGCGTAGATGGAACAGATGACTTTCTGGACCGTTTCTACTCACAGCAGGCAGCAGGCACAGTGACTGATTGGCCGAAACATGAGGATTAATGGGTATTTATATTTCATTAAATTTTATGCTCACTGGAGAATAATGTATCACTCGCAGATATTGAAACATATGTCAACCCTATCCACTTACATATAATTCAATTTGACTTAAATGCATTGATCAAATTTTATTAAAGTTCAATCTATCTTCCAAAAAGGCCCGCTGACACTGTCCTGCCCTTCCACGGTCACCAGATGAAAGCAGTGAGGGGCCGTCGCTGTGTGGACGCCATCCTCAGGGGAAGGGCTGCCACTGGGTTTGGAATACTCATTGCCAGGGGGCCAGGCCTGCCTGAAAGACCAGAGGGCCAGGTGATTGGGCACGTTCCCCAGCGGGGGCAGGTAAGGCCACCCGGGGGTCACATTCAATGCCTGGCTTCAGAAGGAGATGACATCACCGTGACCATCTCCCAGGAACAGGTCACCAGAGATACCGGGCTGCACGGACACGTGGTCCAAGGGGCACACCACTCACACCTTCCTGGTCCGTAGAACACACCTCACATGCACGCCTGGTCCATGCGCACACTTCACATGCATACCTAGTCCACAGGCACACCTCACATGCACACCTTGTCCACAGAACACACCTTGCACACACACTGGTCCATGAAACACATCTCTCATGCACACCTAGGTCCGCACACCCAGTCCATGGAGCACATCTTGCACATACACCTGGTTGGCAGAATGCACCTTGCATGTTCACCTGGTCCACAGCACACCTCGCACACACACTGGATCCATGGCATGCACTTCACACACATACCTGGTCCACCTAACACACCTTGCACACACACCTAGTCCACAGAGCACACATTGCATGCACATCTGGTCCACATGCACACCTCGCATGCACACCTTGTCCACAGAGGACACCTTACACAAACACCTGATCTGTGGAGCACACCTCGCGCACATACCTGGTCTGTGGCGTGCACCTCACACACACACCTGGTCTGCAGAATGCACCTCGCACATATATCTGCTCCACAGGCATACCTCACATGCACACTTGATCCATAGCGCGTACTTAGCATGCACACCTGGTCCATGGAGCGCATTTGTATGCACACCTGGTCTATGGAGCTCAAATTGCACCTGGTTCCCTTGCACTCATACTTAGTCTGTGGAGTGCATCTCGCATGCACATCTGGTCCACTGAGCACTTCATGGCCATTCTAACTTGAGAATCAGGCACCATCGATGTTGGCTGGGTAGCTACCGGGTGCTGTGGAGTTCTGCTCTGTGCCACTGCCTGCCTTTACTTCCCTCCTCCACGCTCCCACTTTTGTGTCCCCCCATTTCAAATTTAGTTTTAGTTTTTAAATGCAGATCTACTTGTAGTCACAGCAAGAACCATCAATGCATGTGGGATGATACTCAGTGCATACCTTTAAAGAATTTAATGAGGATTTGTGTTATTTTAAATTCTAAACAAAACATGTATATGCTCACAAGACACGTGTCATGTAACATAATCACAAAGCTCAGTATTTAATTATAGAAATAATGTCCAGCAGAATTTGGGTATTCACAATTCCAACTAACTTGTTGAATTTTTAACATAATCACTACCACAGTTCAAGGAATGCCAAGGCAGAAATGCAGCCCAGTGTTCCCACTAGCCAGCCTGGGAACTCTGTGGAAGAAGTCAGTCCATTAGGACCATAGTTCCTGTTTGTTAAAATGAGATTCTGTTATTAGGTCAGGGTTTCCCAAACTGGGGAATAGAGATAAAGTATAGACAGATGAGAGAGATATATGATAGATGATGGATGGATGGATGGATAATGATGGAAAAAGAAAATATGGAGATACTGTCATGCTCAAATGCATTTGGAAAACTGACATACAACAGTATGAGAAGTTCGCCTGTGGTGGCGTGTTATATAACCCTCGGAGCTGATGACACTGTGAGGTGAATGTCTTCACGCTAGAAACGTCTTCACAGAGCACCGTGAAAACCCCACCTGGCTCCGTAGAGTTCAGGAAACGCTGAATTAATAATCTCTAGGACACCTTTGCACTTGAAATGTCTACTAATTTGACTTAGGTGGTAATAACAATTGTTACAATCTATGGTTGCCAGGGTATTTTAGATGTCAAAATACCTTCAAATTTGATACCTTCAAATTTTTAAAGGAATCAGTAAGAAAGAAAATTAATTTTACTTATGCACACCTATTCCAAACATGAAAACATAGCTTTAATTTTTGAAATAGTAAAATTAATTTCCTCAAGGATACTTGATGGAGATTTCTTTAGAAAATAACTCCCGAACTTCCAGTGAAGAACCTGGGGAACAGGAGGTGGACAGAACCAAGCACTTTTCTTCTCGGGAACACAAGGCGAATTCTCAAGGTGCTGGTGAGTCAAAGTGACATCTGCAAGGCAGGATAGGTTGTGTCACGGCAGGATAGGTTGCGTCACGGCAGGATAGGTTGCGTCACGGCAGGATAGGTTGCGTCACGTGCAACTTTGCAGGTGGCAGGCACAGTACTTGTCATTCATTAATCAGCTGAGATGTGTTTCTCAGATTCCCATGCGTAGCTTGGAGCAAGACCTAAAACTATAAACAGCGGCTTCACCATGTCTAAAAGGCGCCCTTAGACTGAAGTGGGGCCTGAAGGACCACCCCTGCCTCCCCGACATTGTCTTCATCATGTGTGAGATGGCACCTGTCTGCAGGCGTTACAGCCATGGTCTGTCTATGGACGACAGTCTGCGGAACTCTCAGGGGCCTTCAAATGTGCACCCTACAAAGAAAAGGGAATAGAACAGAGAAGGACTGAATGTGAAGTGATGAAAGGGATGACTCACATGGGGAAAAATCTTGGCAGCAGAATCGCTCCCCATGACCCAGGCCCAGTGGGGTCACTTCTGCCCCCTGTGCCCTCCCCTCTCTGTGCTGGTGGACAGGGGCCCTGCGGGGTTCTCATGGGGTCCAAGGGATGGCTGCTCAGCTAGGCTTGGGAATACCAGGTTACCTGATTGGCTCCAGCTTCCCTGTGCTCAGGCGTGAGACCATCCTGGAGGGCTGGTCAACACCCTGCCCTGCAGTCCGAGTTTCCTGAGACACGTAATTTCATGAAGCCCTGAGGGAGCACTGGACGCAGTTTACAGATACTGCATCCACCTCCAGGCGCTTGAAGACCATAAATGCTTCTTACTCATCTCATCTCCAGTCATATCCTCAGACCCCCCAGGAAATGGTGAAGGAACAAGAGAAGGGGAAGGAGAAAGCGAGGGAGGGAGGGTGGATGGAAAGAGAGAAGGAAAGGAAAGCTACCTAAGGACAAACACCAGCCCACTTGTTCTTCTCTTCTGCCGGCATCTCCACACCCCTCCTTACAACCAATCCAGGGCCTGGAGTCAATGAGCCTTCATTGATTTCTCACAAGCTCACTGACTGAATGAATGAATGAGTTTTACATTGAATTGATAATACCATATAGAGGATGCTGGAATTAATCTCATTCCACTTCTTAAAATAGAAAGGGAAAACTATGAGGCTGGTTCTGGAGATGAGCCAAGAGGCTTTATGGAAAATTACTGTGTGATGTTGAAAGCTTTGTTCAAGAAATCTGCTGTCGGAGCTGGCCTGGGAGTCAACACACACAGCCAGCCTGGAGAAATGGGGAAGGTCTGTCTCTAAAGCAGAGCAGGGTGTGTGTGTGTGTGTGTGTGTGTGTGTGTGCTGAAAGGAAGAGAGAGAGAGGGAAAGGGAGGGGGGAGAGATCTACATTATGTTCCAGTTCATCCAATGGACCATTTTTTCAAAGACACTCAGGTTGTGGCTGCTGGTCCTAATAAGAAGTGAAGGGAAGTCCCAGCATTCTATGGTTGTTATTCCAGCTCTCCCTTCACCTTCCTTCCAGTTTCTAGTAAGGAGCTTCTCAGTCTTCTCTGGTGAATTTCAAGCAACATGAGCGCTACCCAAATCTTCCTTTCCAAACTTGTGGGAGAAGAACTGTTTTTGTGACAGTCACCCCTGGCCCGAGCTCTGCAGCTGAGTCTCCAGAACAGTTCCAGGCTGCACCCTTCTCAGGTAGGAAAGGCCAGTGGAGACAGCCGTGGGTCCAAGACTCTTCCCTTACTGTTCCTTTCCCCAACAGAGATCATAGTTGGAGGAGGGCAAATAAGACCCAAGGGCTGTCTCTGGACCCCACAATTGCCCCTCTGAGGTCAAGCCTGGACTTGGTCCACCAAAGCCAAGGGCAGTGCTATGTTCGGAGAACCGTGTTCCACCAGGCAGAGCCAAGCACAGATGAGTATTGGATTCTACTCATTTATGGGGCTGCGTCACCTCAAATGATGCAACCAGTCTCCACATTTCACCCATGGCTATTTCTGCAAATGAGTGTGAACTTACCTTAAAGTTGCAAAGAAATATCTTTATGGTAATTAGTTTAATTACACACACATGCACACATAACCTCACCAAACCAGCCACAGGGAAGGAGATAAAGCCCTGCAACATTGGCCAGCTTTTATCCTTCTCTTTATTGAGTGGGCTTAACAATGAGGCTGCTGGTCGACCAGGTGAAGGGCTGTCATAAGCCATCTCACGTCCATGCTGTGAGGCCACTCCCCTGAGTCTCTCTGCTCAACCTGAAAGCTCCTTGTGGGAAAGGTACAGCACTGATGAGAACAGAACTTCCATCACCTCAGCTAACCATGGAGGATGGAGACAGAAATCTCTCCTGCTCTGTATTTCTCCAAGAGGAAAAATAATCGTTATTCCAGATTCTGAGCTAAAGGGCTTTATGTCAACCAAGCAAGTTTGATGATGGTTTGCTGGTTTGAAGCTGTTATATACCCCCCAAAAGCCATATTTTCTTTCCTAATCCAATCTTGTGGGGGTGAACCTATTGTTTAGGAAACTTTGATTGGATAGTTTCTATGGAGATGTGACACTACCAATTGGGGGTATGACCTTTCTGTTGTATGCTGTATGGCGGGGTCCCATTTCATTCTTTTTCCATGTGAGTATCCTGTTATTGCAGCACCATTTGTTGAAATTTTTTTTGTTGTTTGTTTGCTTTTGTTGGTTTCTTTTGCTTGTTTGTTTTGGGAAGTACATGGGCTGGAAATCGAACCCAGGTCTCCCGCATGGCAGGTGAGAATCCTACCACTGAACTACCCTCGCACCCCTGTGTGTGACCTTTTGATTAGATAAAGATGTGACTGACCATTCAAGGTGGGGCTTGATTAGGTTACTGGAGTCCTTTAAAAGGGGAAACATTTTGGAGAAAACATAGTTGCTTCCGAACCAACAGAGATGCCTGGAGAACAGTTGCTAGAATGCTGACAGAGATGCAAGGCCCAGCAAATGTTGTCATATGCCTTCCCATGAGATGCTGAGTAATCCAGAACCCAGAGCTGTGTCCTGGAGGAGCTAAGTGAAGGCCACAGATGCTTAGAAAGGAAACCACTGAAAGCAAATGTTGGAAGCAACAGAATTGGGAACAAGGGCCAGCAGATGCTAGCCATGTGCCTTCCCATGTGACAGACATCAGCCTTTCTTGAGTCAAGGTATCTTTCTCCGGGTGCCTTAATTTGGATATTTTTATGTCCTTATAACTGTAAACCTGAAACTTAATAAATCCCTTTTTAAAAGCCATTCCATTTTTGGTATATTCTGTTCTGGAAGCATTAACAAACTAAAACTGATGGTAACTCCATTGTTCACCCCCCCATTCTCTTTTCCATCTCACTTACGTTGACTCATTTTGCAACTATCAGAGAGTCTACAAAGAGATCCAATGACATATAAATGTTCTCTAGTGATAAAATGGGAAAATGAATTATAAAATTCCTTGAGAAGTACTTCAGTCTGTACCCTAAATACTAAATTCATTCTCTCCAAATCTTCCCTCTGCTCAGGCTTAGCTGGAGTGGTGGCCCGAATGAGGGGACAGACGGGGCCTCCTGGCAGCTGCCTGAAATGATGCAGTTCCTGCCAGCCTCAGGAATTGTTTCAGACCAGGTCAAGCCTCCCTCGCGCCTCAGTTTTTGGGAAGCCACTGAGACACCCAAAAGTCTCAGGTCACCGACCCCACTGCTGCAGAACCCTCTGCTTCAGAGCAGTTATCGCTGGAAACTTCCAGAACCCAGATCTCAGCGCCTGCAGAAGCTAGGGCAGAGACACCACTGTGTCACCATCTGGCCTCTGGCATCTGTGACCTGTGAACTTAAATTCGGCCATGGCTTGTAGCCCAGCAAGAGGTTGACCATGTATTTAACTTTCCATATTTGCCGGGAGAAAAAGTTCACACTGGGACCTTGCTGTCTCCTGACCACCTTTAGAAATGTGCTGTGGCAGCTGCCCCAGCCTCTGGGTCTCAGGTGAGGTCTCGCTTTCCTGCCCCAGCATGCATGGCCTCTCAGCCTCCATCTCCCAGCGAACCCCATGTTTTGGCCTTGCAATGCTAGAGCCCCATTTTCAGTCCTGGGCACAATACCTGCCCCAAACTCCTCTCTCTAAGGGATGTGCCTCTCCTCCTCTCTCAGTAGTCACAGCAGGAGAATCAATCTCAGCTGAACCCTGCCCTGAAGCTGAGACTAATATTTGTGTAACTGTGTGCACACTACCAAATAATCCCCAAATACATTAAGCACGAATGGTTAGGATTTGGGAAGCCAAGAGGTCGTGTCCACCAAGCGGAGCACCCAGGGTCCCCCATCAGCATGATGAGAGGTGCAACCCGCCTGCATCCCTGCTCCACCCGCACTCATGTCACCCAAAGTGAGGCAGCCGCAGCTGTACCCCGAGACCCCGGGCCCCCCACAAGCCCTGTGTCCCCCACAGACCCCATGCTGCCCCACCATCCGGCTGCAGGCTCAGTCAGCTGCCCACGGGCTCTCCTGGGCCCCCACAGGCCAGAGGACAGAGGGGAATTGGGGTGCCACGGGACTGCAAGACCCCAGTTTCCCAGCCCCTGTGCAGTGAGGGATTTCTTACTGAGCCAGCACAGACCAATGCTTTTCTAAAATGAAATAAAATTCAATTTTCAGAATGGTTATTTGGACAAAATGGAAGACATACATACAGCACAAGCCCTCATCTTTTATTATTAAATTTAGAACATAAAACAACTCCGTAATAGCGCTAGGAGTTTCTCTCATCTCTGAACTCGTCTCATTGCGAGCTGGACCACGAGATGTGAGAACCTGGACGGTGGCCGGGAAACAGTCTGCGGAACTTTGGGACCCTCCGTCTCATTCGCCGTCACACCCGGGTCCTGACACCAGGAGGCCAGTTCCCGGTGAATGAATGAATGAATGAATGAATGAACAATCACGATTAGGCATTCCGACCTTATGCAAGCTTGAGAGGCGGTGGAATAGGGTCGGCTGCAACACCGTTCGCTAAGAGACAGAGTTTGCTGTGGAATGTGTGCGTGTGGAACCCCACCCGAGTGCTTACGGACATCTCAACCCCGAGTAGGTGGGCTGCAAGCAGCCTCCTGTGGGGCGTGGACCCCAGAGAAGCACAAAGCAGATTCCCGTGAGGAAGAGCACGAGCCTTCCTCGTCTTCCTGGCGTCATCGGGCTCCTTTAAAATACACCTTAAGTTTATTTCCGTGCACGTGACAGTCAATCCTCTCCAGAGGCTCCCAGAGCGCTGTCGGCGGCCCTGTGCACAGCTCCCCCAGGGCGGTCCTGGACGCCCACCCTGGCCTGGGCAGCAGATGGCCGCAGCAGCTGGGGAGCAGGGTGGGTGTGCCCAGCGGGGACCCCTTTGAATCATTAAAGAGCCAGCAGAGGAGAAACCCTGCTACGAGGATGCTCTATATTAAGTTCATCGTCTCAGAACATTTTCTTCTGCCCGTTCCACCCCCAAAACTAATTCCTCAATTTTGATCCAGTGAAAGGAGCCAGGTGTACCTGCCTGCAGGTAGGTCCTGGGCAGGAGAGATGTGGCAGCAGCAAACACCCAGCCCGGGGCTGCAGGAAGCTCGGCCCTCTCGGGTGAGAGACCGCAGGCAAATACGGAGTGACTTGGAAATGGGGGACAAGCTCAGAGATGGCTGTGAAGGGGAAGTGCTGGGGCTGGAGGGAGCGCAGGGCGCCCGTCTACTCTGGGCCGTGGCCACTGGAGAATCCCACAGCCGGATGCTCGAACCCCCGGGGCTTTGCAACCTGGGCAGCTCCCACACGCAGCCCAACCCCTGCAAATCCCCAGAGCCTGTGATAACATGCAACGTACAGTTCAATTTTGTTGCAAGTGAGTTTGAGTCAGGTTTGTATTTTTTTATGCAGTGGGCTTTCATTATAGTTCTACTCTTTTATTTCACCCTTTCATCTCCATGACAGAAAGAAATGGTGTGTTTTTTTTCCTCTAACTCTCCCTCTATTTTGAGGTAAAAGAGGGCTGTATTTCATGAATGTCTGTGTTCTGGCTGGCTGGATCGCTTTGTCGTGGACCCCCACCCTTCCAGAGCCCCCAGCAAGGCACAAGCAGCTACATGTACCCCCGGGAGGGGACAGAACCCAGAGAGGAGGAAGGAGTCAGCTGCGTCCCCAAAGCCAGACGTGTTGTCCTTTGGGCAGTTATGAAGGCTTATCTGCCTTGTTTTGTTTGGAAATGCATAGCTCAGTAATCTTGAGAGACAAGGCCCTTTGGGTTCTGAAGAGCCAGGATTTTCCATGAAAGTTTTTAGGACAGGGCAGCCCACCCTCTGGCTCTGAGGACAGGGTACCCCGGGGCGGGAGAGAACGAGGCACACGAGGCAAGCGGGGTCTCCCCGACCTCCCCGTCCAGTAGACATGGGGAGAGGAAGAACTGACCCCGTGGGGGTGCCCGGCCTCCAGAGGCACCCGGAGAGGGGCAGCCCAGCCCGCCATGCAGGGCCCCGCTGGCAGCTGGGAAGGTCCCGGGGCGCCCGGGCACACAAAGCCGAGTCCTGGGGAGTGTCCACGCTATGCAGGAGCTCCCACCAGCAGCGGGCCAGTGGGGCCGGGACAGCGCAGGCTGGAGGTCCCGGGCTGGGAAACCAAAGGCCCCCAGAAGCAGGGGCAGGGAGACACCACGGGGTGGGGTGCAGATACAGCTTTGAGGAAAACGGGGGGCAGGGGAGACTGAGGTTTGGCAGAGAACCAACTGCATTTGACCAAGTTTACCTGTGAAATACAAACAAGGCCATCGTTTATTTTTTTGCCATTAAGCAGAAGCAGAAGTGAGCAAGCACTAAGCCAATTCTTGGCAGTGCAGAGCGCGCCCTGGCCACGCAGGCATTCCTGCGTGCTGCTGTTCAATGAAGTCACCTCTCTTCCAGCCTCCTCTCACACGGGGTCTGAGAAATGTTAAAGGGCCAGAGTTGAAAGATACTTCAGAATCCTCACAATTATCAATACTTCCAGAAACAGATAAAGCAAAAGAATTCTTTAAGAGAAATTAGATTGCCAAGCAGATATCAGAGAAATAAGGTATTTACTTTCCAAACCAAATAACAAAGTAAATAACGGCTGGAATCAATAACTGCAAGAGGCTGTGCCGGGTGAAAGCAAGCTCGGACCACGCCAGCATTGTCGTGGGGAAATAAAACAGAAGAGAACAGAAATTAGATAGTATTGAAGGCGGAAAGGTTTATGCCACTGTGTGCCACGTATGTCACAACATGTGTTGTGTGTGTGTGTGTGTGTGTGTGTGTGTGCTAGCTAGTTCACGATGTGCAACGTGTTTCTACCTGCAGGGGGTAATCTAGAATCTGTTACCCATGGAAATAATAGGCCACCATTGAAGCAAGTCATATTCTAAATTCTCCCCATCACTTGGTATTTGTTCCCATTTTCTTTTGCTCTAGCATGAACCACCCCAAAGCTTAGTGGCTTAAAACCACCAGGTTGTTCAATCTCAGAGTATTGTGGGTCAGGAACTAGGCAGGGCTCAGCCAGGCGGGTCTCCTGTCCCATGAGGTGTCAGAGGTGGCTCGGGAGTGCTGGGCTGGGGGTGGCAGGGCTGGGGGCTCAGGACACCTCATCCCCATGTCTGCTGCCTGGGTGGACGCAAGGCCTCTCGGGCATGCTGGTCTCTGGGCTGTGGGGGGCCATGTTTCCAGCAAGGTGGGGAGAAGCTGGTGGCCTTGGCAATTTGGGCTCAGAAGCCACAAAACATCAATCCTATCCCCTACCCTGAAGGGAAGCAGCCACAGCCCACCCAGATTCAACAGTGAGGTCAGGTACACCCGGAGCTCCACTTTCTGAGGGAGACGCATCAAATGCTTTGCAAACGTATGTTAAAACAGCCACAGCCAGCTGTCCATGCATCAGGAGAGCAGAGCTTCCTATGAAAATCAGATTTCCAATGACTGCAATTGACAGGTACTCCACAGCCTTTCCTGGCCCCAAGACTGCCTTGCTCGATACTTAATTCTGAGTTTTCCATTGCAGGTTTGTAGTATATGAACTGGAATGCGATGGCTTTCTACAAACCAACACCCCAGACTCCATCTTATTTAAACGCAGGGCTTCCAAAAACGACGATGACCAGACACTGTGGAAGCGCTCATGAACAAATTCCATTTTGTTTTGCTTTACATTTTTAAAACAATAGAGGGCAGAAGTTTCAAACTGATTTCAAAAGTCTCCTTGCATATTTTCCCACTAAACTAGGAAGTAGGAAAGTTTTCCTATCAGTCATACATTTTGCGGGAACCATCTGAGTCACATTCTGCGGTGTTTTTCCCATGGTTGTTTATATCACAAAGCCATACTTTGCAGGATTTTGTAGATCTTAATAGTGAAGTTATTTAGAAGTATACACCTTATTCCCAATTCTTACCATATTTTATGGTTGGGTTGTTTTTGCTTTGGCTCGAGGAGAGGAAAGTTTTTGTTTGAACTCATCTCTACTGGTAGATGCTAATAGGTAGTTAGAAGATAAATAGGCCAATAAATACTTACAGGACAGAGAGGTGATTAGAAATAGATGGTGGTGCATGGATGGAAGTTTAGGTAGGTAGATAGACAGATGATAGACAGACAGACAGACAGGAGACAGAGGGAGAGACGATGGATGGGGAGCGCAATGGAAGGTAACCGTTTGAGTCTGCCCAGCACGGAGCTCTTAGGGGCAGGCTTTGGGGCTTGTGTTCAGTGAAATAATTGTCCTAATCCATCCTAATCCATGGAGTGATGAATCCCCTTCCCCCCGGCCCCAGGTCTTCATGGTAAGGAGGCGCCGCCCCGCGCTGTGCACTGCGGGGTAGAGGTGGCTCTCCACCCTTACAAGGGAGACGCTGGGAGGCTGAGGCTGGGGGGCCCCGCAGTGGGCACAGCAGGCTCGAGGCACAACTGAGACAGGCCCAGGCTGAGCGCAGCAGAGCCGGCTTGGGGCTTGTGCTACTGCCTCCTGCTGGGGCATCCCGGGTCCCCTAAAAAGAGGGTTGCCCCCCATCTCAGGACTCCCCAGCCCTGGCACTGCTGGCGTGTGGGGACCATTCTCTGCGTGGGGCCGCCCTGAGCCTGGGAGGAGTAACAAGCATCCCGGGCTCTGGTCAAGGGTCACCTTCCCTGTGGGACACCAAAATGTCCCAGCAACTGCCAAGTGTCCCTGGGAGGCACAGCCACCCCCAAGTTGACTTCCCCAGAGGGAGAAAACACTGCTACGACAGCAGAGCCCTTTGCAGCAGGGACAACCAGGTCAGCTCCGGCCCAGGGCGGCAGGCAGGCTCTGACCCGGGAGCCTGCGGGTGTGGATTGGGGTTGTGGGGTTTGGCCGCACGGACAGGGCCGGGCTCCCACGCCTGGCTTCGGCCTGGATGTGCCCTCTGCGTGTGGATGGCCTGCACCGTGTCACGACACTGTCCCCAGCGGGCACCGGCACAAGCGATTTTGATATTTGGGTACCGGAGAACCTAAACGGATGGCATCAATCTTTCATGGTGCGAGAATGCATAAATTATAAACAAATATGTCCTCTGGTCGCCAAACAGCGTAATGATCAAAGGGACACAATAGCCACGCATTTGCTGCTGCAGCCGGCCCTATTCCCCCAGCTCTGGGCTGCGGTGATGGACAGCCAGCAAGCTGTCAGTTTTTGTTCCATCTGTCACACTACACTTACCTCCTGTTGTTTTAAGTAATCAATATGGGGACTGAAATCACCAATGCTACCCCCGCTACCTCCTATTTTGTCCACTCATAAATTATGAATTGCTGCACAACATCAAGTCTACAATTTCGATTGCATTTGCTAATCATTGATCAATAATTCAGGAGCCTCTCCTCCTTGAAGGGGCCCGGCTTCCTGCAGCATATGGCAGCGGCTGACAGCGAGCAGGAGAGCCGCCCCGTGCCACAAAGCGTGGCGCAGACACAACTTGTGTGAAGTTGTCTCCTCCTTGCCCCTCTTTTCGTCCACGAAGCTGACTCTGCACTTGGGTTGTGTGGATTCTGCTTGCACGTGCACTCGGTGATGGCTGGGAACCAGGGAGCAGGCGGCGCCCTTTCTTTTTGGCTTTGTTTTGTTTTGTTTCTTTCCTGCTTGGGTAAAACCCTGCACCTGAAAGCCCAGTGGCATCTTTCTGTTTGGTTCTGGGGTTCCTCTGCAATAAAAATGATCTAAGATATTTTTGTGTTTGTCGCACGTGGGGTCTGGCTGGGGGCACCCATGTTTCCTGCACAGATACTCCCCCCGCAAAGCAGATTGGAGCGGCCCCACCGGCCAGCGGACTCCTTCCTGCATAGGATGAATTTGAAACCCTAAGCTGGTTTTAGGGTTTGCTCCTGCTCGTTTTCGCTTTCAGTCTGTCTCAAACCCGTTCTTTTGTGTGCATTTGTCCTTTCAATGAGTCGGCGATGTTAAAAATAACAAACATCTCACAAAGTGTCCTGCAGCTTTGTCTTAGATCATTCTTACTGGAGAGGATCATTTTCTGTTTAACGTCTTAGAGGACAGTGAATGTCAAACACCCCGCCTGTGGCCGCGCAGCCGAGGGGAGGCGGCATTTACAGAGAAGCTGCCAGGACACCTGGCCCCCACGTGGGGGGGCAGGTGCCTGTCTGGGGACCCTCGGCACTAGTTCTGGGGAGGCCTTCTCCCCCAAAAGGCTTTGGAGGCCCCTGCAATCCCCGACAGACACGGGATGCCCGAGGGGCTGCTCTTGGCCTCCCACCAGCCCCACCGTGCTCTTCCCTCCCCGGGCCAGCAGGTGCCCCTGGGTGGCCCTTCCATGGAGGCCGGGACTGCCCTTTGTCACCCGCTCAGTGCACCACAGCCACCAGGAGCGCCTCAGTAACCCAGGGAACGTGAAAAAAAATAACAGCAGGAAGGACCACAGAGGAGGGAGAGAGGGAAAGGTTTCATGTTATGGGGACTGGGAGCAGGCAGGGATGCAATTGGGTGAGGAGAAGGATTTCTTTATTATTTTTAGTGGAATAAAATGAGCAGGGAACCTGACATGGCTTTCAAAATTTGAAGCCAAATTAGAGTGGCATTGAGAGCAAAGGAGCTGCGAGGAGAAACCCAATAACCAAAGGGACGGACTAGAGGATGAAACCAGGCACCTGTGCCCCAGCCCCTTGTCCGCCCGGCGCTCTGGGAGGTGCCCGCTGCTGACCACGCCACCCGCAGCTGCCTTGGCGTCCAAACGAGCAACCCCTTGCCACGTGCGCTGGCCGCCCCACCCACGCCCCCTGCCCGGCCCCAGTGGAGTAGGGCAGGCCCAGGAGAGACCCTCCCCTGCTGGCCGCTCGGGGTGGGTGGGGTGCGGTGGGGGTACCAGCGCCCCGGCCACAGCCGACTGCCCGGGCAGGCCAGCAGCTGGGAGACCCCCAGAGACCCCCAGGGCAGCAGCCCCATCTCGGGCCCCCACCGGGGTCAGGAGGGGCCCGGAGGCCTGCAGGTCCCCCTTCAACGTTTCCAGTGGTTCTGCCTTGGGTAAGTTGGGTTTCTCAGGGAAACAGAACTAGAGAAGAGATCTGTGCACGTGAGATGTATACGGGTGTCTCATGCAGTCGTGGGGATGGAAGAGTCCAGAGTCCGCAGGGCAGGCTGTGATGCTGGCGGCTCCGGTGAGGGGTCTGGACGAACTCCACAGGAGAGGCTCGCTGGCTGAAGATGCAGTGGAAGTGTCTCTCGTCTTTTTTAAGAGCTTCAACTCCTTGCATTCTCTCGTTGTGGGAGACACGCCTTACTTGACCGCAGATGTAATCAGCCACAGACGCAATCAGCTGACTGATGGTTAATACCCCAGCCCTCCAATTTATCAGCCAGCCATGAAATGCCCTTGCAGCAATGGTCAGGCCAGTGCTTGCCCCACCAGACAGCTGGGCACATCAGCTGGCCATGCTGAAACTGGCCCCTGCCACCACACCCCAATCTGGAGCACAGCTGCTTCCGTAAATGGACTCGTAAGCCCCCTCAGGCCACCCTGTACCCCCAGGAGCCCCGAAGGCTCCGAAGACCACGGAGAGACCTGAGGACAGGGGTGCTGGGGGGCGGGATGTGGCCTCTGGTGCATGGCGTGGGGTCCTCAGACGACTCAGGAGGGGCCTGCTTCCTGGGAGCCCCCTAGATGAGGTGTGCGAGTCGACACTTCCCTTTGTGAGACAGAAAAGTGTGCACGCTTCCCTTCCCAGGCAGGGGCATCTCTCCAGCGTACAGGCTGTGACGCCGAGGTCACCGTTCAGGATTCCTGTCCACACTGCGGCGGGGCGTTCATCTTGGAATGGACCTAGGACACCCGAAGGAAGACCGGTGGCTGCGGTCATTGTCCCAGCATCCCCAGGAGACACGGCTAAACCCAAGAACTAATCTAGTGACGGGAAGGGGGCGGCTGTGACCCCACTAGAAATCCCGAATCCCTCTGATTTCAGGCTGGAAACACCTGCCAGTCCAGTGAGAACCTGCGCCGAGCGGGCCTGGTGCTCACTGAGCCAGCGTCTTAGGGTGCTGGGGGCTGACCTCGCCTCGGGGGCTGGGGTTCACAGGGGCCCCCAAAATCCTCCGAGCACCTAGTCTGTTCTTTGCACTGGCCAAGGCCATTTTCCTATTGGTATATGAACGACCCCAGTTACCCAGTAAAACTGAGCCCTGCGCCTCAGCAACTTCTCCCTCCGTCCCGGAGTGGACTCTGGATTCTCCTGGTGTCTCCCGTCCCCCCTTCAGGAGCAGTGGCAGGATTTGCTCGATTCTGAGAAGATGCTTCAGAGAGCTGATCTCTTCTCATCAGGACGGTGGCCCACCTGCTTTCTAACCCAGCCCACCCCTGGAGAGGGTGACTGGGTGATGGGATAATGCTCACGAGTCTAAGAATTCCCAGGAGGGGCAGACGGTGCTTTCCTGTTGGATGTGCCTCTAGAATAAGCTCACACGACTCCCGGCCGAAATTCCTGCTGTTGCCCAAATACCCTCCTCTCGTCGGTCCCCCGAAGCTGCGCTGTCGCAAAGCCCTTTGTCGCTGTCCCAACCACCACTGCAGCATCCAGCACAGGGGCCGCCTTCCCAGTGCCTTCGGGTCCCAGCTTGCCACCACATCCTGCCGTGGCCTCCGGATCCAGGGTGTGTGGCCATGGGAATGGCACTATATGCCTTCAGCGCGGTCGCTCGCAGGGCCACACACAAGGAAATCGCCGCTTTACCCAAAACCAGGGCTGACCTTCCCCCTGACCCCAGCACAGACACAGGCCTGCAGTGGTGACTGGTGGACACATGTGTCTTTAGACCCCACAAATTATTTTCTTTTGCAGAAACTCTGCATTTCCTCTTACTTTGTTAGAATGCCTGGGCCAGCCACCCTGACCCTTTGTGCGTGTGTGACTGTGCAAGCACTTGTGTCGCTGTGCAAGCTCGTGCGTGACTGTGCAAGCACATGTGTCACTGTGCGAGCTCGTGCGTGACTATGCAAGCACGTGTGTCGCTGTGCGAGCACATGTGTGCAGGATCCGCCGGTCATCTGCTGCCCGAGCAAACTGCCCCTTGTGCACGAGGGGAGAGACCCACCTCTAGCCCCTCTCGCTGCCCGAGCCCGAGCCCTGGCTCCACTGCAGCTTCGGAGCAAACGCGTTCAGGATGTTTTTCCAGGACCAGCGGGGCTGGGCCGGTGGCCCCTGGCCCGGAGGGGATCATAGCTGGGGTCTTCAGATGCCTGAAGGGAGTTTTCTATGACGCTCTGATGGAGTGGAACCGAATGGCTTCTCTCAGCCCAATTTAAAATGACTGGTTTGGGCCTCTTGGCCCAGCTTTTCCTATAAGGAGTTCAAGACAGCAGGAAAGCTGCTGTGAGACTCTCAGTGTCAGCCTTACAGATGCATTTTCAGAGCAGAAACAAGTATTTATAAGGCACTTCCTGGGCTTCAAATGAGCTGCGGAGCCCAGGGAGGAGCAAGGCAAGTTCCAGCCCTTCTTACTCCAAGTCCCTCTCCATGTCAGCACTGTCCCCGCCAGGCCGTGTGGCCACCCAGTGCCCGCTCCAGGCTGTGAAGGGGAGACTGCAGGGCCATGGCCAGGTCAGCCTTCTCTGCCCTGGCAGTGAGTGAGAGCCATGCTGTCTGACGCTGCAGCCCCGGCCACACGGAACACAGGAGCGTGCCCTGTGCGCAGCATGATGGAGGGTCTGGAGGTTTAATTTTAATGAGAATTCATTTAGATTTAGATTTAAAAACAGAAGCAGGATAAAATATTTTCCCATGAAATGCAACTTTTTTTTTTGCTTGGAATACATTTCATTTGAATCGTTGAAAATCTGGTGCCCAGTTTGAAATGCAATGTAAAAGTAAGATACATGACAAATTCTGAAGACTTAGTCTAAAGCTGCAAAAAAGAATGCGAAGTGTCTCATTAATAAGTTTTATAGATTACTCATTGAAGTGGCACTGTTTTGGATATACTGACCCTTTTAGAACATTGTCATCTGTTTCTATTTGCTCCTTTTAGAATTGGATGGAAGGCATTTGAGGTGATGCGTGTTGTTTACGGTATACTCCCGTGAACAGCTGTGACCTGGAAGGAAGGAACTTGCTCTGGAGGTGAACAGCTCACAAAGACTTAACGTAAAACCAGGCGGGAGCTGACGGGGTCTCCGCCTGCCGTCTACAGCATCAAACCCCGGGCACACCACTTTCCCCGGACGTGGTCAGTCCGGGACTGGCAGAGTGAAAGCTCCAAAGGGCAACTCAGGTCTGTTTGGAGAAAACTCATCTTGTCTGCCTTCCCTGCATCCCCGTTTGCCCCATCAGGCACATCTCCAGAGCCCCTGCCCCAAAGCTGGGCCTGATGAGGCCAAGGAGGCTTCAGGTCCCGGGACCGCCTTGTGGGCACTCACTGGCGATCTCGTAGGCCAGCCGTGTATACCTGAGTTTTCCAGAAGCAGCTGTTATGCATGGGGGAATTAATTTGCCCTAAGTGCATTTAATAATCATACACCAATATTTAACTGAAGAGTTTTGAGAGATTGACAAATAAAAGCTGAATACATAGCCAATGGTATCAGAAAGTTCAATTAGAAACCTAAAGCATCTTCAAACTTAGCTTATCATTTCCTACACCACTCTTTAGAACATTCTGAATACAAGATAGTGAATAGAGGATGTCTTTATTTGCTATCTATTATAAAATAACTACTAGAAACAGAGGTTCCTGTGTATCCAAATATTCCTGTAAATCCAAATTATTGTTTTACTAACATTTTTAATAGCTGTCATCAGCAATCCAGGTGTGTTTCCAAAATCCCCCCAGTTCCATCTAAAGGGCAAAGGGTTTGGGAAATCCAGTCAGCGTTCATCAAAACGTCTCACAGTGCTCAGGCACAGAAATCAAAAGGTTAATCAATGAGTCGGTGCTTTAGCAAAACTAGTGAGTATTCTGGATAGCACTGCTGCCTATTGATAAGTTTGTTGAGACAGAATCCACATGACATAAAATCACCCTTGTTCTAACTTGAGTACATTTTCATCGCCCCAAATAGAGCTGTGCTCGTTAGCAGTCACCCCTCTGCTCCCCCAGCCCATGGCAACCACTCCTCTACTTTCTAATCTTTAATGCTGCTTATTTTTCCAAGACAGCAGAAAGAGGGGCTGGTCTGTGGGATTCTCCTTTTGGGACGTATGATGGAGCAGCCGACACCCTGGTTTGTGTGGCCATGTCACTCAGGGCAGGCTCAGGCACCGAGGGTGAAGCGCAGCTGCAGAGTGCACAATTGTCCCGCTGAGCCCAGGGCTGCTCTCTAATGAGGGTCACATCTCGGGGCCTCTCTCGTTGGCCTGGGAAAGTCCAAAAGGGGTTCTAGGCTCTGACGGAACCGCAAAGAGAGAGGGAGACAGTCCCTGAAGGAACAGCCAAGCTGCTGGGGGAGACCCTCGTGATTGACGGTGGGAGGGAGGCGAAGGCAGGGGGGTGACGAGGCTTGGCCTCACTAAAGCTGCGGCACCTGGGCTCTTGGCTCTCATCCTCTGGCAACACCATGTGCCACGGTCCCGGGAGGCTCCGTGGTTCCCACGCGCGCTTCTGCGCCAGCTGCCACGCGGTCAGCGGTCGAGCCGCTTCACCGGCCAGTCCAGCGAGGGTGTTGTTCTGGTTTGCTAGCCGCCGGAATGCAATATACCAGAAACGGAATGGCTTTTAACAAGGGGAATTTAATGAGTTGCTAGTTTACAGTTCTAAGGCCAAGAAAATGCCCCAATTAAAACAAGTCTATAGAAATGACCAATCAAAGGCATCCAGGGAAAGATACCTCGGTCCAAGAAGGCCGATGAAGTTCAGGGTCTCTCTCAAGTGAGAAGGCACATGGCGAACACAGTCAGGGCTTCTCTCTCATCTGGAAGGGCACGTGGCGAGCACGGCGTCATCTGCTAGCTTTCTCTACTGGCTTCCTGTTTCATGAAGCTCCCCAGGAGGCGTTTTCCTTCTTCATCTCCAAAGGTTGCTGGCTGGTGGACTCTGCTTCGTGGTGCTGCTGCATTCTCTGCTCTCTCTGAGTCTCTTTCCAAAATGTTTCCTCTTTTATAGGACTCCAGAAACTAATCAAGACCCACTTAAATGGGTGGAGACATGTCATCACCTAATCCAGCTTAACAACCACTCTTGACTAAATCACATCAACCAGGGAGATGATCTGATTACAGTTTCAAACATATAGTATTGAATACAGATTATTCTACCTTTATGAAATGGGATTTGTATTTAAACATGGCTTTTCTTAGGGGGCATACTTCCTTTCAAACCAGCACAGGTGTTCACCCAGAAATTTAAAAACAGCCTCCTGAAAACCCAAGAATGCGCTTATTGAAAGGATTTTCAGCTATGGCCTCTTTGGCGCCACTGCGCACCAGCTCCGATGGGAAAGCCAAACCACTGAAAGGATCAGTGTGCGCTTTCACCCTTCACTGGGCGGGACGCGTGGCACTGTTACAGCGTTAAACCCCATCCAGCAACCGCACTCCTGGGTCGCTGCCCTGAGGGAAGTGAGAGCACCTCCGCGCAGACACGCGTCCAGAGCGGCAATGCACGGCCGAGCCCATCAGCCGGCGAGAAGCAGGACCCACGGTGGCCCGCCTGGGCTCTGTGATGACTCAGTCGAGGACAAAATGAGCCACCGGCACACCCAGGAACACACACAAGTCCCAAAAGCACTTCACTGAAAGCCAGACACAAAACGACTTGAACCGAGTCATTCCGGCTAGGTAAAAACCTAGCAGAGGCCAAGCATGTGGACCAAGAGCAGAGCAGGGCAGCCAGGCCAGGGCCCGGGCGAGGGCCAGCCGCGGAGGCAGGAATGTCTGACTGTGGCCATAGCTGCACGTTTACCCAAGTACGGTTAAAAGGAGAGGGTTTTATTGCACATCAATACCTCAATAAAGATAAACACAAAGTAATTTAGCATGACTAAAAAGAGTAAAGTGAAACTAAATAAAACTGAAAAATAGCCTCGTAGGCGAGGCTGGCTGTGTGCCGCCTCCTGGTTGGAATGCTGCAGCTGCCACAGTTGACAGGACAAGAAACTGCCCGCTCAGCTTGTTGCTTCTGTCCCCTGACGGTCCTGATGGCTTCTGCAGCGCGCAGCTTGGGGACACCACAGCCGTCCATCTCCTGGTCACCACCCGCCCAGCCGGCTGCCTGGGCAGTCCTGCTTCCCCGCTGCAGGACCCACAGCACTGTGGGCGCCTGACCAAAGCTGACCCCATTGGACAGCCCCCTGCATTCCCAGCTGGGATTCTGGAGGCAGAAAGGCAGCCACATGCATCGGGGACTGAGTCAAGACCACGTTTGGTGGAGAGGAGACGTGATAGCAAAGCGAGCAAGAACCCCTGGCGCTCCCTGGGCCTGATGCTTCCACTGCCGCCAGCGAACCTCAGCCAAGAATGTGGGGCCCCTGGCTAGGAGGGGCCATGGAGGCAATAGGAGGGGGGTCCACGCGAGCTCACCACATGGCCGTGGCCTTGTGGACCTAAGAGGAGGAGCCGCACCTGGATGATGTCTGCTGACCAGGTCCCACAGCCCCGTCCGGGCACATGCCACCTCTCTGCGCCTCCGTTGTGCACAGCTTCTGCTTGATGAACTCCAAGAGTGGGGGATCTTCTGAGCCTTTGCTCTAGGGAGGCTGCTCACCCCGACTCAGCTGCACCAATCACCCCGGGGTGGCGGGGAGCGGACCGAGCTTCCGAATGCAGAGTGGGAGGCCATCGCCCCGGCCTCGCAGGGCAGTTTCTCAGCAGCCCTGAGGTCTTAGGAGGCAGAGCCCAGTGCTTCTGGAAGGCGTCCAGACCTCCGCCCGCCTCTGCTCACACGAGAGAGAAAAACTCCCCGGGCCTCCGCAGCGGTGAGGGCTTCCCCTGCCATACGTCCTACGGAAAAAAGTCTCACACTACAGTTTGTTTAATTTTCTCTTTCTTGTCTTGGCCTGTCGTTTAATTCACTCTCGTGGCTGTCCAATAAGTTCACAGAAGGCAAGAAATCCGTTTTACCCAATTCTCTGTACACCAGTAACTCAGTGCTCTGCACAATTAAGTGCTTAGTAAATGTCTTTTGAGGCTAATAACGACCATATTCATGATAACAGTGCTCGGCTCCCTCCTGGGAGGAGTTTACACACTTTGAGGACTGGGCTCCCTGGGATGAAATTACAAAATGGAAAATCAGTCTCTTTATATCTTTTGTGAACCACAAGGTTAGTAGCTTAATGAAGGGTAGGATAATTAATCGTGTGTTTGACGAAGGCTGCATTCCTGGAGCTCGGCATCCACCTCTGCACAGAAAGTCTAATTCCTCCCTGAACATTTCAGTCTCAGCTATGTGCTCTGAGTTGTAAACTCAGAATAATTTTGTTAATCTGTGAGTTAAATTAAGACAGAAAATCGATGTTCAATATGGGAGACTAGCCTTTAGGTTAACGTCAGGTTGGCAATAAAAAGCGAGCTTAGTTGTACCAGTGTTAAACTTCTGTATCATTCTTTGTGAAATGTCTCTCTCTGCCCATTGGCCACACAGCCCTCAACGCGGCACTGGTCGCCGAGAGCGGTGACGCTGCAGAAGACGTGGGTGGACGGCTCAGCTGGGCGCTCACCGCGAAGTCCAGGAAAGTGGGAGAAGCGAGCAGTGTGGGTGGGACTAGACTGTCCCAACGTCTGCAGAACCCGGGTCAGCTGCCCACAGGCAGGGGACGCTCCTTACCCGGGAGCCTCAGACTTGTAAACAGGCGAGGACTCAGCAGGGCCCGGGGAGGAGCTCAGGTGCTGCCAGGCTCAGGTAGCCAGGGGCTGGGCACGCCGGCCAGAGGCTGGGCGAAGGCTCCACGTATGTCCCTCCAGCCACTCCACAAACACCTGCTCAGTGCCCCAGCGTCAGGGGCCTGGAGGTGCACCCGTCTCCCTGCAGTCCGGGGTCTCCCCTCCGGAGGCAGAGACGCAGGAGGAGGTGAGAGCTTCCAGGCCCCACCTGCTGAGAACCGCAGGGCCTGACGTTCAGAGACAGGCAGGTAATTTACCTCGATTTCACTGCCAGCTTACGGTATGCCCGCAGGAAGCAGATAGGTTCTTCTTTAAATTGGTATTTCTGCCTCCATTGCTTCTTATCCTCTCCTCTGCCTCAGCCAGCACTTTCCGGAGCCAACACACCGGGGATATAAGAACGACGAGTGCCAACCCTCAGACTCGGTCCTGCGCGCTAGGCGTGGCTCTCCACGCTTCCCCCACCCTGGCGTGAACCCCCGCAGCCTCGGGGCGCCTGTCACCCCCACCCCAGCCGCGCAGCCGAGGAG